>CM044963.1:319762-358241 GCA_024516035.1 Bactericera cockerelli | reverse complement strand
TCAGAAGGATCAGGGCTAAGTTTACATAAAGGGCGTGAGTTAAGTATACCCTCAATTTGAACCGTCACAGTTAAGAATTCCTCGTAAGTGAGCAACTGAGTACCCAATACCTTGAGAAAATGTGTCTTAAAAGACTTAACATTTGCCTCAAATATGCCTCCAAAGTGAGGACTTGATGGAGGATTAAATTGCCATTCTATCTTATTCTCCATCAACTCATTGGCAAAAGCCTGTTTACAACCATCACTTTGCAATAATTCATAGATTTCATTTAACTGGTTCTTTGCCCCCACAAAATTGGTACCATTATCTGTGTAGGGGACAGCCCACAAGGTTCGAAGGGAAGAAGAGACAAATTGAGGGCTCACTCACCTTTGCAGACTCTTGCGGGGTTGACTTACGGGGTGCCGGCCGGCTCTTCTTGGTGATGGGGCAGAGTTGGAAGATGAGTGAGCTTTATGGGTAATAACTATCTTTAATTTGAGAACTTTATTTAATTTGATGCTTTAAAGAAATATTTTGAGCGTTGCACGAAAATGGTATACACTAATTTGAACTGAGGTGTGATCTCTCTGATTCTCAAAAGGTAACTGCTGAGGGCAGAGAATAGAGAGTTGAACTTACAAATTCTATGGAAAATTACCACTGACTTGTTTGAAGCCAAGGGGCTCTCTTGTTGCAAGTCAGGGCTGCATTTATGGGGAGGCATTGATACGGTACGCAGTGTACGCTGTACGCAACATTCCGCCCACCCAAATTTGGTATAATTTGAGAAATATAAGCGAGAAAGCGAGATCACAAAAATTGAATATTGCCAAGACAAAAGTACACATAAAAAAAACATGGAACAGAGGTATTCAATAAGTGCCTGATAAATAATAAAGGATTATTGAATACTTAAGTAAAGAAAGCATTGTAACATTTAATTGTTAAATCTCAAGGGAATGATTTTGTTGACAGGTCGAGTTAAGACCGTGTCTTGAAATTTAATCTTTGCGACCCTTGTGACATTGTCACTACCAGGGTAAACATCAATAATTTTACCTAAAGGCCAATGAAGAGGTAATTTATTAGCCTTGGGAAGAAGGATCAAATCACCAGATTTGAGTTCAGGATTAGGGAGAAACCATTTTGATCTAGGAGTCAGGGATTGAAGATAGCTTGTGGACCAAGCTCCCCAAAAGGATTGCGCGGCTTGCTGGATAAGTCTCCAACGAGTTAATCTATTCATGGGAGTAGAGGTTATATCATGCTCTGGAGGGGTTAATAGGGAGGTGCCTATGAGAAAATGACCAGGAGTTAAATAATCTATACCATCAAGAGGATCAGGAGAAACATCGATGAGTGGTCTAGAGTTAAGTACAGCCTCTATTCTACATAGAAGAGTTGTAAGTTCTTCGAATGTGAAATTTTGTTCGCCTATTACCCGTCGGAGATGAAATTTTGCGGATTTAATACCGGCTTCCCAGAGGCCTCCGAAATTAGAGGCAGCGGGTGGATTAAATATCCAAGTAATTTGACGTTGCGCGAGTGTATTATTGATATCAGCGGAATTTTCCTGTAGCATCTGATATACTTCAGACAATTCTCGTGCGGCAGCGGTGAAATTTGTGCCGTTGTCACTGTGGATAAAGCGAGGTAGACCGCGGCGCCCGATGAAACGGTCAAGACTGGCAAGAAATGCAGCAGACGACAGATCTGACACCAGCTCTAAGTGAATTGCTTTGGTTGTGAAGCAGATGAATAGGCAGAGATATGCCTTGCGTGAACGCGCGTTGCGGCGGGAACTCTCCTTGATGAAGAATGGACCACCATAGTCCACGCCGACGTTGAGAAAAGGTCACTCCTGAGTGACTCTTCGTTCTGGTAAGTCACTCATTATTGGTTGAATAGGTTTTGCGGAGTACCGGTAACATCTCAGGCACTTATGTATGCGTTGACGGAGAAGATCGCGTAGCGACATAATCCAAAACTTCTGCTGAATTAATGCCTGAACGGTGCGAGGACCAGCGTGCAGAGAAGAGACATGATAATGATCACAGATAATATTAGACAAGTGACACTTTTTGGGAAGAAGTAGCGGATGAATTGAATCCTGCGATAGATTCTGAGCGTTTCGAAGCCTTCCACCCACCCTGAGTCTTCCATGTTCATCCAGGAATGGAGTTAGTTTCAAGATGGCAGAGTTAGTTATTTTTACGTTGGTCTGAAGTGCTGAAATAATAGCGGCAAAGTGATATTCTTGTTCTAGTTTGGTGACTATCAATAAACTAGTGTTAAGTTCTCTTACTTGTAGAGGTCCTAGATCACGTTGTTCTTTGGAAGTTCGTATGTTTCTGATGAAACGAAGTACGAACGCGAGAATTCGTTGTAGCTTGGTAAGTTTTGAATATTTTTCACAACATCCTAACAAGTAAGACTTCGCAGGGGGAGTTACAGTTAGTAAAGTTTTGGTGTTATCCTTGAGTTCAGGTAGATTATGAACTTCATTGCCTTGAGAGCGAGGCCAGTAGTCTCGCGACTGACGAAGAAACTGAGGACCATTAAACCAAAGAGAGTGTTCCAAGAATTGTAGCGGTAGAAGTCCTCTGGACGCACAGTCCGCGGGGTTCTGTTCGCCGGGAACATGATACCAGTCACACTCCTTGGAAGTTAAGTTGTTCAGCTCCACGATGCGATTACCAACGTAAGTTTTAAGAGTATGCGGGGGTGTGGTTATCCAAGCGAGAACAATATTGGAATCACTATAAAAAGTGCGGGAAGATATCGACAATGTTCCTAGGTAAGTCTTAAGAGAGTCGTACAGTCGTGCAAGTAATAATGCACCACACAGCTCGAGACGAGGAATACTGAGAGGCGATTTAGTAGGAGCGACCTTACTTTTACCTTTCAATAAGTAGACTGCATTTTCATTGCGGTTTAAATCAGAAGTGACCAAGTAGATCACGGCAGCATAACCTTTTGTCGAGGCGTCACTAAATCCTACGACATGGATGGTCTGCGGAGCGGATGTGTCAATAAAGCGGGAATTCTGAGCGATTGTAATTTAGACAGTTCGGAAGAAAAGGTTGACCAAGAGGCGGCTAATTCTGGAGTCAAGGGATCATCCCAAGAATATTGAGACAACCACAGCAACTGAAGTAAATACTTAGCCCAGAAGATGACTGGTGATAACCAGCCGAGCGGGTCAAACATGCGGGCGACGTGAGAAAGGATTGATCGTTTAGTGAAGACGACGTCAATGTCTGCGACGTGGTACAAAAATGTATCGGATGCGGGGTCCCAGTGAAGACCTAAAATTTTAAAGGTAGGCTCTTCGTCCTCCCGAAGAGCTAGCGGTTTCTCACGATGATCATGCGGCACGGTTTCAAGAAGAGCAGCGTTGTTACTTGCCCATTTTCGAAGTTCGAAGCAACCTCGTTTAAGTAGAGCGATCAGTTCTTGTTGAAGTTGAAAGGCTTCCTGCTCCGTAGCTCCGCCACTGACTACGTCATCTATATAAGTTTCATTGAGAATGGCTTTAGAAGCAAGAGGGAAGGCATGTCCTTCATCAAGCACCAACTGCTGGAGTACTCTTTGAGCTTGGTAAGCTGACGGTGCGATACCATACGTCACCGTAGTTAACTCAAACTCTGCGACTTCGTTGTTCTGAGGATTACGCCAGAATATATGCTGAAACTTTCTGTCATCTGGGTGCACTAAAATCTGCCTATACATTTGTTTAATATCTGCACACACAACAATACGATGAAAACGAAAGGAAAGAATAATATTGCAAATATCCTTTTGAAGTTTGGGGCCTTTCATCAGAAGATTATTGAGTGACTTGTCAGTGGTGCTAGTGGCGGATGCGTTGAATACGGCGCGGAGCTTTGTAGTTGAGCTGGATTGTTTTAGTACAGCATGATGAGGAATGACATAGCGAGAAGGAGTTTTACACACATGCATATGATCCTGAGCTAAATAATCATCAAAAAACTTTGTATATTCAGTATGTAAATATTCGTTTTTATTTAAGCGTTTTTCTAAGTTGCGATACTGAGTGAGAGCGCGATTGCGATTTTCGCCTAAATTAGAGACATCCTCACGGAAAGGTAGTGAGACCATATATCTGCCTGTTTCGTCACGCTGGTGAGTGGAGAGAAAATGTTCCTCGCAGCGAACATCCTCAGGATCTTCAATGAGCTGGACAGCGACTTCCTCCGTCTCCCAAAACTTCTGGAGCGTTGTATCCAGGTTGGGGGAAGTGAGAAACAGAGAGCGGCGAGAACTATCCTCGTTGTAAGTAGGAGTGCGGCCGAAAATAATCCATCCCAGCGTTGTTCTCATAGCGGTAGGTGTCCCAGGTATCACGTTGTCCCCAGTAGTGCATAATATCTGCGCGTACAATTCAGCGCCAAGAAGAAAATCGACAGCATCCGGTATACAGAAGTCGGGATCAGCGAGATCAAGGTGAGAAAATTTTGAAAACACTTCAGGTGCAATATGAGCGGAAGGTATATGGGAAGAAATACGTTTAAGAACAACTGCTTCGGCGTGAAGATTGCGGCTAGATGGTGGGCGTGGAGATAGTACACAAGAGACGGCTCCGTTGTTTTCAGGCACCATATTGTCTCCAATACCCGAAATAGAAATACCGCATTTGTATTTCTGTAAACCTATGCGTTGAACACACGATTCAGTTATACAAGAAATCTGTGAACCAGGATCGACAATCAAGCGGATTGGGTGCGGGTTGCCAAAGCGGTCCAAAATTGAAACTCGGGCGGTGCCTAGTAAAACGGAAGATTTTTGAACGTTGTCACCAGTGGAGAAAATACAGGTCTTGGTCTGAGAGGTGGTCTCTTTGGAAGAGCTAGGGGAAGAATAATTTACAAAATTAGACTCGCGATGTATTAGCGTGTGATGCCGTTTGTGGCATGTGCGGCAAGTGGAATCGGAGCGACAGTCCGAAATGCGGTGAACACCTAAACAGTTGAAGCAGCGGTTTTGACTTTTGAGAACTTCAACACGTTTAGGAATATCAAACTTGAGAAAAGAAGAACACTTGAAGAGCGGGTGAGCCTGTTTACAAATAGGACAAGAAGAGTGCGGGGAGGACTGAAGTGCGTGTGGTTTTGTTGATTCAACGGTAGACAGGTAGGAAGTGCGTTCTTGTTTATAATTTCCCTTGTGCTGGTTAACGGTAGGCGCAGCGAAGGTATTTTTTGAAGAAGAAGGAGATGTAGAGAACTGGATCATTTCACTGTCCATACAAATTTTATTAACGTAATTTATTAGTTGATCATAAGTAGGTACCTCGTTCGAATCCAATTTATCCTCGAATAATTTCTTGTGTTCAATATTTAATACGCGGAGGGCAATCTGAACTAAAAGAAAATCACCAATATTAGGAAGGTTCAAGTTCTTTACGGCGGCGACATTAGTCTGAAAAACCTCAAGAAAATTCCGTAGACCCGATACGTTGCTGTTGTGAAGCGGCTTGAAGTTCAGGATCATGTTGAGGTGATGCGAAGCTAGAACCCTTTTGTTTTCATAGCGATCACACAAGGTTTTGTATGCTGTAGAATAATTTTGATCGAGAAGTTGGAAATTTTCAATCAAATGCAGAGGAGGCCCGCGCAGAAATGAGCGTAGGTACTGAAGCTTTTCTACTTCTGAGATATCAGTCCTACGGTGAATCGTAGACCTGAAAAGCGAGTGAAAACTGGACCACTGTTGTAAATCTCCTGAAAAGATAGGGACCGAAAGTTTTGGAAGTTTCGGATGAACTGTGGCGGCAGGAGCGGGACTGGAAGCCGGTACAATAGCAGCTGATGCTGGGATAAGATTTTTAGCCCTAACGAAAGCCTTGGTTTCAAAATATAACTCCTCAAAGGTCTGAGTGTCTCCGGAAGTGTCAACTTTATCAGCGCTATCCATAGAGGCACACAAAGTATCAATTTGATCCTGGAGAGTATCAAAAGAATTGTAATAATCATCGATGCGTTCGAAGCGAGATAAAAATGGCCCTGTGTTAGACTCGGTAAGCTGAGTGGTGTAATCTGCCAGCTTTTGCATACGGTCAAGATATTTATCTTTACGCGAAATCAATGAGCGGAGTTTTTCTCTTTGAGAGTTAGTCGACATGATTTTAATTTAAAAGACAGTGAAATATGAAAAATAAGGTCTAGATTACCTGGTGAATTGATCGTATGATCCTTGAGATTAAACAAATTGTAAGCACAACACAGATACACTAAAGCACAAAAACTTTGAATTGCGAAAATAAATTAAACAGCGGGCTAGCTCGTTAAATTATTGTGGAAAAAACTGATAAGCGGTGAAAAAAAAACTTTTATTTACTATTTAATAAACAAAAAAGCGGAAATCAAGTTATGCGGATTCGTGAACTGAATTTATTAATAATTGCGGAAAACCAAGATAATTATTGCGGGAAAACGATAATAACTAATGCAGTAATATTTGAAAATGCGTGAAAATGAAAGCGGGTTATACTTTTATAAATGCGGGTTGAACTTAAATGAATGCGGGTTGAACTTAAATGAATGCGGGTTGAACTTAAATGAATGCGGGTTAGACTTAAATGGTTGCGGTTTAGACTTAAGTGGTTGCGGGTTAAACTTAAATGATTGCGAATGAGAGGTAAATGAAATAAATTAATGAAAAGAGCGGGTAAAGTAAATTAAATTAATTAAGCGAATTAAATTTAATTATGATGATTATTTTATTTTATTCCCGGCAATATTGGAGCGGTTTCACGAACAGTAAGAGGTGATGAACTAAGTACTTTTATTTTACTAAGTTCACGAAAAATTCTAAGTTCAGAATGTAAACAGAAAACACGAATAACAATGATTATTACATGGAGTTACCTAATGACATTAATTAGAAATACGAAGAGCGGTGCGGGCGAACTAAATTACATAACTATTATATAGCGGAGCAGAGAGATCACAAACAAGCAATAGACAAGTAAAGGTAACAGTAGGTACCTACATAGAACTTAGAGGAGCCGGGGAGAAGCGTACATAAGATAAATTGAGATATGGAGATATGTAATTAGATAAATCAGATAGTTGAAAAGGTGACAAGTGAGATGGAATATTAATTCAAGTTGAAAGATAGAACTTTCAAGTTAAGATCAAGTGTAACTTGAAATCAAGTGATTGGTCACAGCGGCATAGGACATAGGTAGCAAGTTGCTCGGTACGCTGAGAACTGAGAACTATAGCGAGGGGGCCGAGTTTAGGAAACTAAAATGGGAGAGGCAGTGGACTGTAGGTAAAATTAAATATCAAGAGGGCAAGTACGTAATTTTAATAATTGTAATGATTTATAGCACTTTAAAATTTCTAAATTAATGCAATGAATTATAAAGGTTTAAAACACTATGGTAACGCTTTAAAGAAGAGGTGTGCCTCAACTTTATGCTGAAAGAGATTATATGCTTATTTCGGACAACAAATCAAGAAATTGACAAAAAGACAAACAAAATTGACAAATTACAATGAGTGCACTAGTTGACTTGGCAATAAAATCTTAGGAAACAATAATCTTAGCAAGTAATGCAAGTATGTTAGGTTGAAATTTTATATAATACGTGCATGTGGCAATGGGTACTCGCCCAAAAGAAATGTTTTATAAATTGAAAAGAGGTGACCTTTTCAAAGGTTCGTAATCCGGCTCGAATTCGGGCCAAAAACGAAGGGAAGAAGAGACAAATTGAGGGCTCACTCACCTTTGCAGACTCTTGCGGGGTTGACTTACGGGGTGCCGGCCGGCTCTTCTTGGTGATGGGGCAGAGTTGGAAGATGAGTGAGCTTTATGGGTAATAACTATCTTTAATTTGAGAACTTTATTTAATTTGATGCTTTAAAGAAATATTTTGAGCGTTGCACGAAAATGGTATACACTAATTTGAACTGAGGTGTGATCTCTCTGATTCTCAAAAGGTAACTGCTGAGGGCAGAGAATAGAGAGTTGAACTTACAAATTCTATGGAAAATTACCACTGACTTGTTTGAAGCCAAGGGGCTCTCTTGTTGCAAGTCAGGGCTGCATTTATGGGGAGGCATTGATACGGTACGCAGTGTACGCTGTACGCAACAATCTGTTAACATTGTTCTAACTGGACCTCTACGACACAAGAATCGCTTAAAAGCATTCAAGAAGGCTGCTGTAGACATATCAGACACTACCTCCAAATGAAGTGCCTTAGTTGCTAGGCAAATAAACAGACAAATATATGCCTTCACAGGTCTACAACCACGCTTTCGTTGGTAAATAATGTTAATCGGTCCCAAGAAGTCACAGGCAGTGTTGCCAAATGCCTTGAGACCAGTAACTCGGGCAGTTGGTAAGTCTGCCATCTGAGGGTTAATAAATTTGGGGGCATATTTAAAACAAATATTGCATTTTTGCACAACCCCTCTGACAAGATTGCGACCACCAATTATCCAAAATTTCTGCCTTACAATTGACAAAAGTAAATAAGGCCCAGTATGAAAATTATTTACATGATAATACAAAACAATTAATTTAGTCACAGGGTGAGAAGCTGGTAACAGCATTGGATGTCGCTGACCAAATTCCAAATTTGAGTTGCTGAGTCTTCCTCCAACTCGCAAAATATTTTCACTCACAAATGGATTAAGTTTTCTAATAGCACCACTGCAAGAACCAGATTTCTTGAGACTTTGAAGCTCTGAATAAAAAGACTCTTTTTGAATGAGACTTACAATGAATTTCTCAGCGACATTCAAGCTGTCACGTGAAATACATGACTTAAGCTTCCCCATGAATCTTAAAGAATAAATAACAATTCTTAACAATTTACTCCAACTAGAACATTTCATAAATAATTCATGGAGAGGGTTTTCAAAAGATGGTACCAGACTAACTATGGCCACTAATTTCTTTGCTTCTGGTAGTTCAGTAATTTTCATATCAGAATATTTTTTAAAAGGCCAACAAGAAACATCTTTTAACAACCAATCTGGTCCATGAAAATACATTTTGTTCTCCAGAAACTGAGCAGGCATTTCACCACGAGACAAACAGTCTGCTGGGTTATCAGTACCCTTAACATGATAGATATTACTACAATCCAAGTCCTGTTGTATCTTACTGACTCTATTAGCTACAAACACAGTCCAAAGGTGTGTGGATCCATGCACCCAACACAGAGCTACAGTAGAGTCAGTAAAACAGAAATAACTATCAATTGTATATCTTGGAGAATATGTAGTCAAGATCAATTTCATAAGATTAGACAGTAATAGGATACCACAGAGTTCTAAACGAGGTATACTTTCTACCTTGATAGGGGCAACTCTTGATTTAGCACATATTAAATTGACAACCACCTTACCATCAGGGAATGTCACCCTACTATAGATCTGACAAGCATAGCCTAGCTGACTTGCATCAGAAAAACCTATCAATTGAAATTTACAGTCCACATCCAACCCAATGTGTCTCGGAAGCTGTAGCGTCTCAAGCATAGGCAACTGTGCTTGAAATAGTTCCCAAGATTTCACAATATGAGTTGGAGGTGTGCTGTCCCAATCCATTTTTAGACAACATAGCTCTCTAATTAATAGTTTAGTCCAAAACACTACCGGGCAAGTAGTCCCATAGGGTCAAATATAGTCAAAATACATGAAAGAATAGACCTTTTAGTACATTTAACCTGCAGTGCCTTGTTAACCTTAAATAGAAGGCAATCGGTACTTCCATTCCAATGCATGCCTAAAATTTTAGAATTCATATTTCCTTCTTGCCAAGTGCCTGATTGGTATTCAAGAGGAATACCTTCCATAATTTTAGGAGAATTTGAACCCCACTTTGTGAAAGTAAAGCCACCCTTTTTAAACAAATTTACAACATCATTGTAAAATAAAATAGCCTGTTCTTCGGTTAGAAAACTTGCCACAGAGTCATCCATGTAGAGACTATCTTCCATTTGCACTGCATGAGGAAAATCTTTGCCTTCATCATAAATCAACTGCCTGACTATCCTCTGAGCCAAGTAAGGGCTGGGTCTCAAACCAAATATTACGGTAGTTAGAACATAAATATATAAAGGATGATCAGAGGAAACTCTCCATAGTACCTTTTGATACTTCCAATCCTTTTCATTCATTTTAATCTGAAGAAACATTTTTGTTATGTCTCCATTGAGGGCAAAAGGAAAAAGTCTAAAATTAGCTAATATTAAAAATAAATCATTGTACATTTTAGGCCCACAAAATAACAAATCATTTAAAGATTTACCAGAAGAAGAGGGGGCACTGCCATCAAATACCACTCTTAACTTAGTACTTATACTATCAGGTTTTTCAACCGCATGATGGGGAATGAAAAATCCAGATTTATCAGATTGGTCTGCCGCCTTTTGCATATAGCCCTTGTCTAATAAGTCTGCCATAGCAGCCTTATATTGCTCTCCCAGTTCCATTTTTTTATTTAATTTACGCTCTAATGCAAAGAACCTTTTGGATGCCATGTAGAAAGAGTCACCCAACTGTGACGGACTTTCTTTAAATGGCAGAGCCACTGAATAACGGCCATTTTCATCCCTCATCACATTTTTGACAAAATGCTCTTCACATTTTATTTCATCTGGAGACAAAAGGACGGTTTTACATTCTTTAATTTGATCTAATTCCCAAAATTTGGACAAATTATCATCTAAACTGGTTTTTTGAAACATACAAAATTGTTTACTAGATCCAGCCAGAACTGGTGCAGTACCCATCACAACATACCCAAGTTTGGTGCTCATAGCCACTGGCTGGTTATGATTACCAAAAATTAATTGAGCACCAGGTTCTAACAAATATGGATAAATGGGAGAGCCCAATATTCCATCTATGTCTCCCGGAAGCATGAATTCACTATCAGCAAAATTTAAATCATGTAAATATACCAACTTTGAATAATCCACAGGCTGTACAGGTAATTTTTCTACAATGTCATTCACAACCAGTGCCTTAATATTAAAATTTACACGGGTATCAAAATTGGAATGAAATTTAAATTTAACCTCACCGTGTACAGGCTTAGTGTCTGACCCAATGCCAGTAATATTTTCCAAAGAGGGCTGTATTTCAAATCCTAACAATTTACATGCCTTGTGCGTAATCATATTACACATGGATCCACTGTCTAACAGAAACCTAAGTTCCCAAGGGTTACCAAGCTGGTTAAATACCTTAATTTTAACGGTGCTTAACAAGATACTAGATTGTGAACACACAGAGCTGACTACATTGGCAGAAACTCCAGTTCCCGTTGAACTTGATTCCTGGGGAAAATCTGGTGCCTTGGGATGATAAGGTGCCTTAATATCTTGAGGTTCTGTTTTCTCCATGTTACCAAAATGTAACATTGTGTTGTGCTTCAAGTGACATTTACTACAGGGAGGTCTTGTACATTCATTTGCATGATGTCCACTACAAAGACAGTTCACACAAAGCAAGTTTCTTTTCACCAAATTGTAACGACTGAGAGGTACCACATCCAAGAACAGCTTGCATTTGCCAATGAAGTGATTTTTGTGGCACAGTACACAGTTACTGGTCCTCTGAGAATCTCTTACAAGAAAAGAGTGATTGATTCTCTTACTAGGAGTAGGAGGCTGATTTCTCATTCCTCGAACCGGAGACAAAACACGGTTGTTCACCCTGACAATTCCCTTGATGAAATTCAAGAGCTTGTTGAATGTGGGGAATTCATCCTTTTTCAAGGACATTTCAAACTTTGTTTTGCTTACACCATCCAATTTGCCAGCTGCAATGTAAAACAGCAGAAATTGATCCATATCTGCAATTTTCAATGACTCCAGAGCAGCTACATTAGCTGCAAAGTGATCCACAAATGCAGCTAAATGTTGAGCCGATTCTTGTTTACATGTTTTGAAGCTAAAAATAGCATCTAAATAGTATGCCGCCAAATTGCGTTTATCTTGATATTTGTCCTCCAATGCCTCATATATAACTTTATAATTCTCACTTGTGGGGGGTATCCCCGCACACACTGCTAATGCAGGTCCAACTAATTTGGACAACAAATATTGTAATTTGTGGGCATCTGAGAGATCTGTTCTACTATGAACACTGTTTCTAAAAATTTCATAAAAAACAGGCCACTGGCTCAGAGTTCCCGAAAACTGCGGTATTTCCAGAGATGGTAGCTTTACTGAACTTCCTGGGTCATTGTCAGCAGTGTTAGCAGCAGTCTGAGCTGGTGTGCTTATACCTGTTGCAAGGAGTTTAAGCTTTTCCCCTGCATATTTGATATATCCAACCATTTCATCCACCGTGCTCAGGTCAGTAAACGAGACCTTTGATTCAGGTTTGAGGGTCAATTCCAGTATGCTACATCTCTCCGCAAGAGCAATGTACTCTTTGTACCAAACATCTAATGTCCCAATCTTCTTTTTGTAGATTGTTTTATTGGTCTCAGAACTAAGGGATCTACTTACATCATATAAAGCTTGAATGGATATAAATGTTTGCTCCTTTTTTGCTCTTACCACTGTAAGCTCAACTTCAGTCATCTTGCAACACAGACAAGATCACAATTCCAAGTTACAAAGGTGACACGCCAACGTGCTTTTCAAAGTCCAATGCATAGGCCGCTGGTTTTTCCAAATCCAAATTTCCAGAGAACAATTATCCGGTCTAGAAGTAACCAAATGAACGATCCAAACGTCCCTTTTAGATAGATTTAAATAATAACTCCAAAAGGTAGTTTTTATTACTTTTTATTTAATTTCAACAACAAAAAAAAAGACAAAATTTTTTAGAGAAAATTGAACAAATCAGAAAACCAAAAAAAAAGTTCCACGTAACTGGTGACATGGCGCCGCCTAGCGCAAAACCAGTGAACTAATAAAGGCGGCTTTACACTAGGCGTCGACAATCGCCATTAGAAGTGATGCAAGCTCTCCGATCACGCTAGCTGAATTTACCCTAAGAATTTCAAATAAAAATATTTTCCAAGCTCATCAGTTGAACGAGTTTATTATTTTTGTTTCTTAAAGATGAGTGTTTCACAGCTTTTTTTATTTCGTAGCCATGAAACAGGAGCTACTGTAGACGCTTGTGGTCTGTTTTGTAGCCTTCCCACCCCTTAGAATGCCTACCCTCAGATGGGCAAATCTATTTCTTACCAATTATTGACATGGAAAATTGGAATCAAGAGCAATTTGTGTTGACCCAGAACCTAAGTGGGTAGTATTGTGTCACTTCTCGCCAATCAGACGGGAGGCATACTACGTGATGGCAGGCTACAACACAGACCACAAGCGTCTACAGTAGCTTCTGTTTCAGTTCTACGAAATAAAAAAGGCTGTGAAACACTCATCTTCAAAATAGTAAAAAAAATCCGAACCCATGAATCCTCACACAACCTAATCGCCAAGCAATGGATTAGAACACTCGACCATCAATGTTCAGTTCAATATCTAAAAGAAATTGAGCCTGAATATACTCAAGATACCGAACATATTTTCTCTTATATCCAGGTTACTCTTATAAAGAGATTGTTTTCCTTTATATAGCAGTAAATTTGACCGGGAAAACGTTCTCTTATATCCAGGTTTCTCTTATAAAGAGGTTAATTTCCTTTATAAAGCAGTAAATTTGACCGGGAAAACGTTCTCTTATATCCAGGTTTCTCTTATAAAGAGGTTAATTTCCTTTATATAGCAGTTAATTTGACCTGAAAAACGTTCTCTTGTGTCCAGTTTTCTCTTATATCTAGGTTCGACTGTAAGAATAGAAGAATTTATCTCACTGAAGAAATCGCAACAGAAGAATTAATAGAGATAAAATTCAACCTAATGAAAACATTCAAGTCTTAAACAGTCATCGTGGGATCGAATGAGTTTTATCAAAGACATGATTATGAGAATACCATTCAACATTGCTGTTATCATCTGTAATGATATCGGCATTATCAATACGTCATGTTAACAATATGTTATCAATGCGAGAAATCCTATGAATAGTCTCACATGGATTGTACCAGATGACCTTGATATTTGACCTTGACAATTCATGACCTTGAAGAAAATAGCACAGTTTATTACATCCGTTGAAAACGGACTTGGAAATGTCCTGTTAGACATAGTTTTCTATTATTAATATGAATTATTAATTTTATTTATTATACATTGTTTATTGGGAAATGTGGTTCTCATGTTACTTCACTGGATACAGCCTGCTCAGTTATAAAGCCACGGCTTTCCATAAGAACTTTAATGTCTTACATAAATCTATATGAATAATGTCAATCATTTTATCATTCAATTTTTACTGTCCTATAATATCTATAGTTATATGGACATTGTTTATAACTATTTACGAATAAATACTTATAAATATTATAAATTTCTAATGTATAATTTATGTTATGTTCTTGGAACAATCCGTCAGTTATGAGAACGTGTAGAATTTCATCTTTCCGTAGATGACGAAATTGTGTTTATGTGTAGTGCATCAATAGTTTTCTATTGCAACATGTAGTACGTCATCTGAAAAATATATTATCAAAGAAGGAAAAAAAATCAGAAGTGACAGGGATTATCTTCTCAACAAAATTGTAGCAGATACCCGAGAGTTATTAAAACTCTTTTTCTTGTGGTTAAAGTTATATGCATCTTTTCATTATTTTCAATTATGTTTTGTTAGTACACATGTACTCAAGGACCAAGGAACTATGATCGAGCATATACACATTGCTACCGAAAACATAGATAAATTGCTGTTGCTACATCATTTAAGCAAGCATCTCAAATATGACAAGATTGAGCTTATTCTGTCTTCATAATCTTCATTTTTCTCAAGGAAAATCTACCGGATATGTACAGCCTTCACAAGTATTAAAAAACTGTTGTTTTGTCTCTTCAATATTGTTGTAAGCAAAGCTTATGCGGATACACCCATGGTCCAAGGAAACAAGGAACAAACACATAGACATTGCTACCAAGAACATGAAAGTTGCTGGTTGCTACAACATTACAGCAAACATCTCAAATATGACAGGAATGGGCTTCTGTCTTGGCATACCTAAGTAGTAAGTATAGTATCTACAATGTTTTATATAGCAGACATGTATATTATATGTATAGTATTCACAATGTTTTATATAGCAGGCATGTACATTGTACATTATACAGGGTGAGCATAAAGTCTCACCCCACCCCCCGTATCTCTAGAATGGCTAAAAATACAAGAAAACGCAAAAACCCGTATTCCTTAATTTTTGGAGGGGTTAATTTTCAGCCAAAATTATTTTGCCTACACGGCCCCAGTCAGGCTGGGCATGGACCAACTTTAAAATCTTAAATAGAATGCTATGTCTTGTGGCATATTGTTTTAAAGGTCTCATAGAGAGAAGTTCATTACAACAAATTTCAGTGAGCTACGACTTACCGTTCTTGAGATACAGGGTCGGACGTCCTGCGTAATATCCATATATTTTGACCTATAACTCGTTGACCGTAAATTCCAGAAAAATTAAATTTGTTGATAATAACTCCTTGTGGCAAGAACTTTCGAAAAAGTTAAAACTTGATTTGTTTTTTCGTTAATTTTTTTCGGACTGTTCGTCCGGCTGGCTGACGAAAGCGACCAGAAACTAATATCAACAGAGTATGTCGAGTTATACCTTTTTCGACAGGGCTTGTCATAAGGAGTTATTATCAACAAATTTCATTTTTCTATAATTTAGGGTTAACGAGTTATAGGTCATAATATTTGGATATTACGCAGGACGTTCGACCCTGTATCTCAAGAACGGTAAATCATAGCTCAATAAAATTTGTTGTAATAAACTTCTCTCTATGAGACCTTTAAAACAATATGCCACAAGATATAGCATTCTATTTAAGATTTTAAAGTTGGTCCATGCCCAGCCTGACTGGGGCCGTGTAGGCAAAAAATTTTTGGCTGAAAATAAATCCCCTTAAAAATTAAGGAATACGGGTTTTTGCGTTTTCTTGTATTTTCAGCCATTCTCGAGATACGGGGGGTGGGGTGAGACTTTATGCTCACCCTGTATATAGATTCTACAATGTTTTATATAGCAGGCATGTACATTATATAGATTCTACAATGTTTTATATAGCAGGCATGTACATTATATAGATTCTACAATGTTTTACGAGGTCCAACAATAAAGTTCCCGGACGACCGTCCCTGTTGGCTTGGAGGTTAACTTACCGGGTTTCAATGGTGTTCTCCTTCAATATACTCTTCTTGGGAGTCCTCACATGCTTGCATTCGAATTTTCCACTGGTTGAAGCAGTGCTGCAGGTCGTCAAGTGTAACTGCCTTCAGTAGTTCTGCCGTTTTTGTTTTGACCACTTCAATCGACTCAAAATTGGTTCTTTTGAGCTGACTTTTGATTTTAGGGAATAGAAAAAAGTCGCAAGGGGCCAAGTCCGGTGAGTACGGTGCATGCTCAAGCACTGTGATTTTCTTTTCGGCCAGAAATCGTCGTATAGAGAGCGCGGTATGAGCTGGTGCATTGTCCTGATGCAGCACCCAGTCACCGGAACTCCAGAGCTCGGGTCTTATCTCTTAATTTTTCATGTAAATTTGTCTCACTGTCTCTCTATTTATGTTTATCATATCTGCTATTATTTTTACACTAAGTCGCCTATCATTTCGGATGATTTTACCAATTTTTTCCACGTTCTCATCTGCTTTTGAAGTGTTAGGTCGGCCTGATCGTTGATCATCTTCGACGTCCTCCCTACCCTCCTTAAATCTTTTGAACCAATCATAAAACGTTATCCTACCCATCACCATACACTTCTTTTAATATTTTAAAACAATCCGATTGACTTTTGTTTAGTTTTGTAAGAAATTTTAGGTTAACATGTTCTTCTAAAATTTTACTCAACATTTTAATTTGAAAAATCCGGCAAAGTGCACAGACAAGGTGTTCGATTATGACTGATTATTTGAAAACTACCGATCAGAAAGAAATTAAAGTTAATGAAATATGAACATGAGGAACCATGGTTAATTCCTTCAAAAACTTGTTGAGCTATGTACATCAGAGCCGGAGCTATGGGGGTCGTCCGGGAACTTTATTGTTGGACCTCGTATATAGCAGGCATGTACATTATATAGATTCTACAATGTTTAATACAACAGGCATGTACATTATATAGATTCTACAATGTTTTATTTCTCAAGGAAAATGTAGCAGATTGTCGAGAGTCGTTCCAACATGGGAAGTTGCCTTAGCAAATTCTTCAGAAGCAGGAGTCAGGATCATTTGTCTCGGAGAGAAAGAAAGACTTCTTGAGGAACTCAAGGTCGTTAGACTCCGCTCGTGTAACGATCTTATTCGAATCCTGCTCCGGACTCGAAGATATTGAACTGATTCAACCAGGGACCGAATGTAGAGGACCTATCTCAGATAGAACTTGAGGTATGGACAAAACTGAGACGGATCTTCAGATTCAGGATTTCAGATTGAACTTAAGGTAAGGACCTATCTCAGATGGACCTTCAGATATGGAACGAACTGAGATGGAAAATGTAGAGGCCAAACTGAAAAGGAACTTTACGTGGTGGGTGCAAAATTAGAAGGAACTTGAGATATATCGATGATAGACTGATAGATGAAACTTCAGCTAAAATATGAACCGGACATAAGAAGAAACTCAGAAATTGCTCGCATCAGTTCCTGATACAAAAGATATCACAGGCCACCCAAAGGGGCAATAGCTCGAGCATCAGAGGCACGCTTCCTCTCGGTAGTGAGTTTGAAGAAATGTTTTACCTTTGAAATATAGAAGAAACTTATGATAAGGACTTATCTCATATGAAAATTCAGATAAAGGATCTCAGATGGACCTTAAGGTATAGACCGAAGTTAGTTGGATCAGAAAGGGACGAAACTCGGTTGTCATTAGTTAAGATATGAACCGAACTGACATGGCTGATATCAGATCAAAAGATATACATAAACAATTTACTGAAAGCAGTGAGCGAGAGAGGAGTCCCCTGGAGAAGCGACATTTCTAGTGTAGCTGATAGATCCAAATGGAGAACTCTCTGTCAACCCCTAAACCTTTGGTAGACGAGGCAGGATGAAGTAAGAGTATCAGAATGGAACCCCAGAACCCTTGTTCAACGGCCCTGCTAGAAGTACCAATGTGAGTATTCAATACTCATGTACCTGATGTACCTACAACCTAGGCTAACATAATGTAGGTACTAAATTGTACTATGCATTACAACTTCATGAATTACTTCTTACGGTGATACACATTTTGGCAAGGTTGAATTCTGTCTTGGAGTCTTAGATCAACTCTAGGCATGATTGTAATACCTGCTCATTTTATGTTAAAGACACTTCTAATCTATAGCACGGTAATTTTATTACTGCCGTGATACAGGTCATAGTATTTCAGATTGATATCATTATTGAGTTTCTCTATCACTACATTATCTTTAGTTATCAGATTAACTTTTTCCCCCTAATTTTTGCGATTTCAGGAAAACTGATGTATCTAACGTATTGTAGCAAAGACGTAGCTAACAACACCAATACTCATATTATGTGTGCCTATAACTGAAGTAAGAGCAATAGTATGAGCGTTGAAGGTAATGAAGGTACCTACTTTTTAAGAATACCTATACATCTCCTGGTGCATATTGTAAGTGAAGTTACTATTAGAAATTTGAAAGTGATGATTCAGACAAGTGTTTTACTTGCGCTGTACAAGTGAATGTAACTTTCTTCAAATTTACTTCTCATCCTCATAATGTTGTTTCTTAGTCCGGTCCGAAGCAGCTACTGTGTACATTTACAAAACATGATTATACATACTCGTACATAACTTTTTGTATAATTATGATATATTTACTATGTGCATTTGTACATATATGTACATTGTACATCTTCAAATTTATAACTCATCCTCACATTTTTTTTTTCTTCCTTTACTTATTCGGTATGCTAGTTCAAAACAATTATTGTAATGTGAGTAAATAATTTAGAAAACAATAATTTAGAATCAAATATTGCATTCGAGGTATCAGACAGTCTGCTCTAAACAGTCCTAATTTTGTAGTTCATATCCTCTAAGAATATCAAATTCTTTTTTCATATTTCTATCAACTTTATTGTAAATATTGTAGATAGTATATGTACCTGTATACTCTAAACAGTGCTAATATTTTGAACATCATATACACTGAGGTTTTTTTTTTTTTTTTTTTTTTTTTTTACACTTTATTAATATGGTCAATGGTCATATATATAAACCACAGATAATTACAAATTAATGTACAATATAAAAAGAAGTAAAAAGAGATAAAAATGAAGAAGAAAAAATAATATATACATAATATACATATGTCCTAACTAAACGGCAGGGTTATTTTTTTTTTGGCAATCTCTTCCACTCACAAATTAAAAACCTAAGGTTTTCATCACCTTAGATTTTTATATACCTTTTTCTATATATTTTATTGTACATAATAATTATAGTGAATCTAAATAGGAGAAGACATAGAGGTTCAAAAGTGCGGAGGGTGAGATATTTGGCACAATTCCTCTACATGTTATCCATCATTTAATACAATGTAAAAACTGTATATTACTCTGCAATAATGCAATAAGCACACAGATACATTTACAGGTATTTATTTATTTATTTATTTATTTATTTATTTACACTTTATTTTTTTTTACAAAACAATCATCAACAACAACAAAAAATATAACAATAAATTAAAAAAAAAAAAAAAACTTAGAAATATGTACAAAAAGAAATATTAATTTTTATTACAATTGTTTTGTAATCCGGGGCGAAGTTAATGCCTTAGGCATTCTCTGCCACTTAACCCCGGTATTATTTTTTTATGATTTTAATCATGTTAATAATAATAATAATATTAATAATGTGAGCACAATAATAATAATAATAATAAAAAATAATAACACAGTACAAAATGTAATAAAGTCTACATCATGACTTACCAATCTAGAAAAGGTGAAGTATAATATTTCAAGACCTGCTCTAAGAGTAGAAGTGGTTTATCGTTAAGTTCTTGAATTATTTCACCTACCTAGGAAAAGTCAATTTTATTATGCTCGTATTCAAGACCTGCTAATGGTATAGTACTCTGTATTTCGTAACAAAAATCTCGAGAGGGAGTTGCTTATTTGACTTTCACGTCGCTTTTAATTAGGTATATGGTCAATTTTGGTCATATCACAACGGAGTTCTACCAGCACCATTCAGAGAAACAAACCAGCTCCTCAAATTGACTCGTGTCCCGGTAGCTCAGTGGTAAAAACGACGCTCTGTGAATCCACAGATTCCAGAGGTCGTGGGTTCTAAACCCAGCCGGGACATGACAAGTTATCCTGCCATTTGGTATTTTTACCACATAATAATACGTCTTAGGTTTACTGCTGGAATAATGGGACTTAATAGTCCTAATCGGGCAGTTTGATTAAGGCGATATTATTATTATTATTATTATTGATTTTATTTTTCCATCCCTTCCATGGTTTTCCTATGTGTCCCACATCTACAACTATCTCAACTTTCTTACTAATAAAGTTTTCATACCACCTCTTCACAAGCTCATACCACTGTAGTCTCGGAAGAGAATGCCGTTGGCATTAGCAAGTTTGTTTTTGTTTTTTTTTTTTCGGAGAATGCCTTGATCAAGTTTTGTTTTATTAATGTCAATTTCTATGTATGCATATATTCTATATAAATAAAACTTGATCTAATATGTTTAATAATAGTCTCTTTTCTTTAATGTTCTTTGGTATTTCCTACACTTTCATTTTATGTCTAACTAGCGGGCTGTCGCCCGCTTTGCGGGCCGAGGCATGGCCGTGAAAGCAAAAAGTCCTTTTTCGCCAATGGCAGGTGTTGTAGTGGGAATTTCGAAAAATCCCGTCTTATTGCACATCTAGACTATAAGACAAAGCTACCTACCAAATTTCAGCTTCCTAGGACTTACCAGTTCGGAGAAACAGTGATGATCAGTCAGTCAGTGACTTTGACATTTATATATTAAGACTAGCGGGCTGTCGCCCGCTTTGCGGGCCGAGGCATGGCCGTGAAAGCAAAAAGTCCTTTTTCGCCAATGGCAAGTGTTGTAGTGGGAATTTCGAAAAATCCCGTCTTATTGCACATCTAGACTATAAGACAAAGCTACCTACCAAATTTCAGCTTCCTAGGACTTACCAGTTCGGAGAAACAGTGATGAATCAGTGAGTGAGTGAGTCAGTCAGTCAGTCAGTGAGTGTAACTCTCTTTTATAAGTATAGATAACTTCATTTCTTATTTTCTCTAGACAAGCTCCACATCATATCCATCTAAGAATTTTCATTTCTCTTATTTCCAGTTTGTTGTCTCCAGGTTTCTTGAGAGCCCAAGTTCCATATTTCAATCTTTCGAGTAGGTATGTCACAATAAAATTGTCACATGTTGGCAAATATTAGTAAGTCAAAATTTAATGCAATGGTAACATTACTCTTGAGATTTACACAAATATGAAAAAAAACATTGACGTTGAAGACTAGAGCGCAACATTGTCATTGAAATATTTCAGTAATTAGACTCATTAGATAAAATATTGTTCATTGTTCATAAAAACTTAGAACCCTAAAGCTATGTAGGTGAAGCTGGTACAGTAACTCAAGTCCTGTTGTTAATGGAGTGCTAGACTGGTAACGTAATATGATAGCGAGGGAGAGAAAGAGAACTATAATAGGCAATAGATAAAGTAGAGAATAGAGTAGGTATTATAGAAATAGAGTGTAATATGATACCAATGTCGTCACTCTGACAGAGATTGGAAAATAAATAAATAAGGTTGTGTAAAATTAATGGAAAAAAGAACAAAGTTATCCTTACAAAACAGGCATGCAATTATGTTTGTGAAAGTTATACCTAAGTATATAAAATGCAAGAAACAGTCACACAGGCAATAATATGGTTCTGTAGGATAAAAAATTGTAACAACTTCATAAGATTGATATACCAATCTGCTAAGAATATCAAATAATTGTCGGAAGGTATTGTGTAAGCCATGATATTGGTCATATACGGACTCCTGAGATTGATCCATAAAACTGTTAATAAATAATAAAAGTTATAACAATAACAAACTGATTGGTGTGTTGAAAATTGCTAAAAAAAAATTGTACTGTGAAATGGCTTTGATTTATTACATTTACCAAGTACCCATTCGTATACATATGACTTTGAACATGTACAAAATAATAATAATGAAAAAATATTTAAAAAAAAAAATGATTTAGTTTTATATCAACTGCTTGTTGAAATAAAACTAAATAAAAATTATACAGAAAAATAAATAAATCAAACCCACTTCTTTTTATATAGAGATAAGAAAAAATTAAGGAATTCTCAGTCCAAATTTGTCCTATGCCATATTTGGGCATTTAAATGGCTACTGCCCGAAGAATGTGTCTCATTAGTTTTGGCTACTTTTTTGTTTCAATTAATTAAATGAAAAATAAAGATTATTAATTTATTTATTAATAAAGACATATTTTTGTTCATACAAATAATAATGACAAATCAAAAAAAAAAAAAAAAAAAAAAAAAAAAATTAAACAATATCAACAAGGAAAACAGAAAATAGGTTCATCGATAAAATTTATACAGATCCTAACTAAAGGAAAAAAATAAACAAAATATAATCATACATAATTATGTACTAACTAAAGGACGGGGTTATTGCCTATGTCAATCTCTTCCACCCAATCTCATAGATACATGCTATGTACAATGAACGATAGTGAAAATAGCTATACATAATACTATTATGACAATGATGGACAGTTTTAAGGCAACATGACTTCACCAGACAGCAAACACTTGAGCTACTCAAGGGCCATGACCAAAGAGAGCTCGCAGATCTGAGTGAAGGCATTCTACTTAGGATGATGATGTTGGTGAACACATTTATCACATTACATACGTGTCAGGTATTAATAGGAGAGGCTAATCTTTAGAAGTCACATAGCCAGGGCTTTATAAGGTAGGGCAAGGGCCTAGATTCTTCAGATGACCTCGAGACTGATGTACAGGCCAGAAAAGAAGGGGAACGTTATCATATTAAATTAGTTTGAGCAATTGTGACATCACGAAAGTGATTAACACAAATTTTGTGTTAATCACTATCGTGATGTCACAATTGCTCAAGCTCACACCACTAAATTTTTACTGAACTTGGGACTCGAACCACCGATCACCAGGTTACAAGTCCGCTACCTTATCGATCAAGTTATGAGGTCGTCTTTAGAGTTCCACTAAGTAAAATGTGTTGATTAAAAATATAGTAATGTTGAAGAAGGATTAAAAAATGACAATGGAGTAGAATATGAGATACGAGTATCTTGCTTTTCATCTGCCTATTCTTTCCATCCATCTTGACGGCGCGGAGGTACCTACTGATGTAAAAGCAGTTCATCAAAATTTAGAATTGTTTGGCTAAAGATGATAAAAAAAGATGATTTAGATTAAATAATTAATTAAAAATTAGATTTTAAAACCCTTGATATGACATGGCAGTTGTAACGTCGTTAACCACTTAAAAAAAAAAAAAAAAAAGAATTGCTCTCATCACATCATATTCCGTCTGAACGGCGGTACTGATATGAAAACAGGAGTTTCATTTCCAAAGTGCAGAATGTGGAGGGCAAAAATGATGATGTAGATAAAGGATTAAAACATGATGATGAAGTAGAAAATGCAGATAAGAGCAACTCGACGGATAATGTCAATGACGAAAACGCACGAGTTCCAAATGGTGTATATGACAATAGATGTTGACATGCACCACCATAATCTAATAAAAGATAGTATAATATCGTCTTATTTATACTGCCCGATGAGGACTAATGAGTCCCATTATTCCAGCAGTAGCCCATGCATTATTATGCGGTCAAAACCAAATGAGAGGATAACTTGTCATGTTCCGGTTGCGTTTTGAACCCGCGAACTCTGGATTACCAGACAGATGCCTTGATCACTTAGCTACCAAGATGGATAACAATATGACATGTATGATCCGTATCCAGTAGTTCCAATGTATATAATAATGGCATATGATAGAATAAATAAAAGGCATACTTCAAAATAAAAACTTATTTTGAAGTATGCCTCAGAATAATTTGAACAAAGAATAATTAGCAAGTTCGCATGAGGAGGCCTTGAGCTATTTCTCCTTTCATTATTTTATCATTACTTTGGTCCATAAAGATCTCATCAAACCTTGCGCTTTCTTTTACCCTTTGTTTTTATTTAAACTTGAAGCTCTTTGGAGTATATTGTGTAATGTTCATACAGATTGTTTAGACTTGAAGCTAGTGTGTCAATTCAAGTCCATTTGCTTTGCTCTTTAAGTTGCTCTGCGACAGGTATTTGATTATCATCTACTATTTGGTCCGGGTTCTATTATTTGTTCATTAATGTCGTAAGGATTGGTGCTTAGTAGGTTGCAGCATACGGTTTAACCCTTTGATTCCTCTGTGGTCAAAAAGATTCCCTGTTTATACCTAGACGGGGCTGACAGTCTTTTTAAATGGAAGTTTAATCGAGACTTGCTTTCACTTTAAAGATATTTCTTTAAATTTCCAGTTTTTTGTTTGACATCTTTTGAGGTGTGCTAATAATCCTCATACGATTGTAGAAACAGGCGTAGTATAAAGAGTATAAACAATTCATATTTTTTAAGCAGTTGGATACATATTTTTTATGTTTTAGTATATCTTATCAACAAATAATCCGCTTGTAAAATCGTACAAATTTATTGATTAAGAGAAACAAGCATATATTATTAAAATATTAGAGTCCTAGACTCTCAAAGAATTAAACTAGGATAAAAATATAATTTGAAGAAAAAAATCTATTTAATCTGCTTGCTAGCCAATCTCTAAATCAATTTAGAATAATATGACATGCATATTGTTTTTTTTTTTTACCATACATGTTCATAATCATATTAACTTCCAATTTGATGGATACCATAGCTTTGTAGATACCAGTGGCTGAATTGTGTGGTAGCAGAAAATGTTGATTTTTTATTACTATTTGAGTGCACTATTGATTCATTATTATTTTCAGGAAGTGTTTTGTTATTCAAATATTTAACGATTGAAATGCTCCTTTGATTGAAAGATCTAAATAATTCAAATGCAACTCGGGGTTTTTTTAATGTCATTTTTGTAGAACAGCGGATTTTTTTACTGATATTGCCTGTGCCATATCTCAAAATGTGACTCAATGTGGAACAATGAAGAAGCGATTATTGAAAAAGTCTACCAATCTGCCAAAAAACTGAATGTTTGCCTAGGCCGGAAATGACTTGAGTATCAGAGTTTGGGACTAACACAAGCGCAACTGAAAGATTAAATAACTGGCTAGACTCCTATTACTCGTATATTTCTAAAAATGCAGAACGAAAGTACAACTTGTTAAAAAGTGCTTCATTTTTTGGAAATACTGCATTCAAGCCAGTCGAACCATATGACCATAGCCGCCACTGAAACCGATGATCGTATTAGTGGGGATCTACATAAAATTATGCTTGACGAATCGACAGAGCTGGAAATCAAGATCGTCATAACTTGCTAGCAGCACAAACAGGAATACTAGATAGTATAATGATATAACTACATACTAGATTACTAGATCCTATAATAGATCTTGGTTGACTTGTTTTTATAGATAGTTAAATAAATATTCCAACAGAAAAAAAAAGAAAAAAATATATTCAAAGTATGAAAAAAGAAAGAAAAAAATAATATTCATCAATATGTAATGATAGATCTCATGTCCATCACATCTTGCTAGATATGACCATAGCTAGATTCCAGATCGCCTTAGACAGCTCAAACACACTCGGTCCTTATCTTCGCAGATTAGAGATTTACATGGGTAGAAATCAAGTATTAATACGTAAATATTAGCTATGAATGCAGATACGTTTGTGGTTGTGGTTTTGAATATATATTATGTACTTACTATTACTATAGATACGTAAACACTAATAGATTATGTATCCGCTATCCAGGCGAAGAGTAGTGTGTCTGGCCATGTTCCAGCCAAAACTTACAGCGTTTATATTTACATATAATGCAACTTTTCGCAATCTTTTCATAATATTTTACAACCAAAACGAGTTTGATTCAAGAAGAAGCCACTTTTGAAGGAGCCTCTAGTAGGTACTATTACAGCAGACACCAGTTAGTAGCTAACATTAGCGACGGAGCCCTCAGTACAATTACCGCCGAAGTCAGTCAGGGGTTTACATTCGCACAGTCACTTCTTGTAATCGACTACAATTTGTCACGCCTACCTGCTTCATCTGAAACGGATGCTGGGTTCTTGCTGAAATCCAGGGCTGAAAAATAAGTGGGTCTCTTGTGGCAGTATGAATTAGTTGGTGTATCACTAACGGACTTGTTGCTTTAAAAAAAGACTTGTTGCTTCAAAAAAGCAAAAATTTCAGCGTATTATTTAACGATAATAATAATAATAATTCCGTGTCCGTGAAATTGGCACAGATATACCTACACCACGGTGGTGAAAGGATTACATGGACGCCCAGATCCAATGTCTAGGCTCCTTTCATATCCAACGATTAAAAATGTCTTTTCAGTTTTTTGTTCACACAAAAAGTTTTAATTCTAGAACTTACTGGACTAATAAACCTTTTTGAAGAGCAGCATAGTATTAAAAATACTCTTCTTCTCAAGTGAGGTCGGCATATCTGTTCAACCTATTCCTCATAGTTGAGGCTGTTTGGTTCTGGTACATCTAATATCCTTTCCTTTCCTAACAATATATTATAAGATTCCGGCTTTGCAAATGTTTCACCCTATCCCTCCATACAAATTTTATCTTTTTTACTTTATATTTGCTCTTTTAACACTATGCAAAAACTCTGGTAGAAATCGGGCCCTCCGATTTTTATAAAATCGGCCCTGAAGATCTTCTTTAATTTTCATCACAATTTCCACAGTCTGTTGTATGGTTACAGTTTCTTCTTTGACTTCACAAGGTATTTTCCTGTCAAGAATATCTTCTTCTTTTCATATTGTTGCAATTGTTATTTTTGTATTTTATTGAACTTTTGTTGTTGTTGTTTTCGTCGTCGATTCTGGTTGTTTCTTTTGTTGTCATTGGTGGTGGTTTTGCCACTGGTGTTTTATTAACTTCTTTTTCTCTAATAGTTGTTATTAATGGAGTGGTTTGTATTTTCTTATACATTTTCTTCTTTTAAAGAGTCTTCTAATATTGTCGTACTTGTGATATGCTATTTCTATATTTCTGACGTTCTCTCTCGCTCGCTCCTTTTATCGATATTTGACTCTCCTATACATAATATTATCATGCCCCTTATCTTGGTTAGATATATCTTTATTTTTTGTTCTCTCCACGTCTTCCTTTCTCTATCTCTTTATGTTTCTAACGTCTCTTTGTCAAATATATTTCTATCTTCCTTTCTTCGCTTCTCTCTCTATCTCATATTATCAAGTCTCTAACGTCTTCGTCAGATCTATTAGTGATAACGGTAGCTCTCTATTCATAAGGTCTTTGTGTTCCTCTAGAGAAGTTGTGTATTTCTGGTGATGTTATCACTGTCGAATCTATTGTTGTGTAGTTAGACGTGTCTATGGACGTCCTGTTACTACAATATTAAACTCGCCATGAACCACGTCACTGATGGACGGATCTAAATGCTCATGCCGTCATAATATAACCTCAAGCAGCTCAAGCTGGCTACGAGCTCAAAGAAGGCATGGACTTTTAACTAATCATAGAGCTAATTGGATACCGTACATGATAATTGTTTACTAAGGATAAAAAAATGGATACCTAGGATTCTTTGTAACAAAATGTTATCATATTTGTGTTGATCACTTTTGTGATGTCACAACTACTCAACTCGCTTTACTAAATTTACGCTTAAACCCGACTTGAACCACCGACCTCCTGGTTACAAGTCCCCGCCTTATCGATCAGCTACATTTAATACAAATAAATTATATTCTATTCTATTATTTACTAAGGATAAAAAATGAAAATATCGCTATCAATAAATTAATGTATGAGTATTGTTGAAGAAAACTATCAACAACATAATGTTTTGTTGAAAAAAATGCACTTTCGCTCATTTTTCAAATCAAATTTAAATATGAACAACAAATTTTCCCAATACTTTGTTGTAAAGTTGATATTGATGTAGACTGACACCATAGCTTCCTAATAATACTATCAATAGAATGATTTACTATGTACATATTATGACTATCACAATAATTTTGTTGCTTGTACCTATTAGTTTTATCTCCAGAAAGCAGCTCTTTGTTGGTTCTTTATCTTTTGTTGAGGTTTCCTGATAATGCAGGCCTCAACAATATTGTAAACAATGTCTCCACGTATAAGGCAAGAATCTCGTTACAATGTGAAAACCAATTTACTTGTTGCTATCATGGACACCTACCGTATCAAAGCTGATAGTATTGGTTCGAAACATGCCAATGTGTTGAACATTAATGTAAACAAATACAAGATCCGATAACAATAGGTGCTGGACTACTTCTTCATAAAATTCTAAGTGTTCAATAACTATATTATTTATTTCGTCTTTAATGTCCAGTAGCTCACCTCACCACTCACAAAAGGTAAACAAATATAACAGTATATAATATTTATATACATATTATTGTAATCCAAATTATAGAAAGTAATCCTATCAAAGTATGGGTTCGAAACATGCCAATGTATAGAACATTAATGTAAACATGATGCGATAACAATAACTGCTACATATATTTATAATATAAATGATTTTGTACATTATATTAACAAGAAGGGGTTGAATGAGACTATCAGTCAAAAAAAAAGAGTGAGAAGTTGTGCTAGATGAACTAAATAGAAATTGGAACAATGATAGAGTACAGATTTTTGTGGAATCTAGAATGTAGGAAAAACGGTATTCTTCCATATAAAATAAATTTGAAGAAAATCGATTTGTCGGTTTTGGAGATACAAGTGATTTAGTATAAAATGTCAAAATTGCCACGTGTATACAATATGAACCAATCACGAGGAAGTGTTGTGTTTATAATTGGCAGTGTTTTTTCTTCAAATTTGCTACTGATATCTTGGTAAAATTTCCATCCTTATGTTTTGTCTTTTTGTACCAATTGTATCAGTATCTGTATTATTAATTTACTTGATCTTTTCCATTAATTTAGTCTGTGGAGAGGTCTTTCTTTACCTTCTGCAAGTTCATCATTGGCATTATTATTGCATTCGATGGAACGCCAGAAGACTTTGCTGTGGGTCCAATATAGACTCCATATCAATTACAGTAATTATGTATTTCTGATTACGACTCGTATTCTTTGCCCCTGGCAGTCTGTGCCCCTATATCACCCCTTCTCTCTCTCTCTCTCTCTATCTCTCTCTATCTCTATCTCTCTCTATCTCTATCTCTCTCTATCTCTATCTCTATCCTATCTCTATCTCTATCTCTATTCTCTTCTCTCTCTCTCTCTCTCCTCTCTCCTCTTCCTCTCCTCTCTCTCTCTCTCTCTCTCTCTCTCTCTCTCTCTCTCTCTCTCTCTCTCTCTCTCTCTGATCCACTTTTCAATACTTCAGAACTTTGCCCGCGGGCCTACATGTCTTCAAACCAGAGTCTGGGCAACATTTTTTATATCACTTAATTGTTGAACTTTTTTCTTTCCTTTTTGGCAAAAGGAATTTCTGTTTAAACTTGAAGAGATACTACCAAAATTATTTATACCAACACGAAGTTTGGCTGAGATTGGCGGTATCATAAGGTTGGTTGCATGAATCACTTGTGTTCTGTAAGTATACATCTGTAGATTACAACATAGGATGTTAAATTCCGGTTTTACCAAGAGAAATAAAATACATCCTTTAAATTTGAGTATATTTCTTCTTATTTTTTAAAAATAAAAAATAGGGAACCTCAACTTCGATACAGGCCAGTTTCTGAAACTATCTACCTACATATATGTCTTTTTGTTGTTGTTGTTTTTGTAAGCAATTGAAATTATTTTCTATTTATTTCTCTCTTTCACATTCAGAGTTATTACTCTCTTCCACACTCTATTCTTTAACACCCTCTCACATATTATGAACTTTGACTTGATGAAACGTTGATAAAGTTTCTTGTTTTTATCATTTGAAAGAGAAGCTTTACTAAAATGTTCATCATGACCACATTTGGTATGGCTTCAAGTGTTGTTCTAACAAGTGGTGTAGCTCCATAGAGGTGGGCGTTCCAAGATATTTGTGTTCTCTCGTGTAGTTTTGGTGTTTGTTGCTTTGGGAGAATTACGACACTTTAATTATAGACACCAAACTAGCGGAGTTATACGTTTAGGCTGAGCTGAGCAGTAAACTTTACACCATAAAATGGGCGTAAAAGGGTGTCGTATAGTGCTATAATGTTTATGAATTCCTCACTATAAATATTTTTGTTGTATTTAAAATAGATAAATTGTTATTGAAGGAAAAAAAAGTGATCTGATCTGGTTGTGTAGCCAGAATGTCTACACCAAAGCCAGGTGGGTTCAGGGATGGTATCTATGATATAGACATAGAGGTCAAGGACACCCAGCTACAGGGTGGCAGGATTCTATAAGGAAGGTAGAGGAAATACTCTGGATACACGCCATCCTAGACACACCAGAATATAAGAGAATAGCTAAGCTCTATATTTTCATGAACAACTGCAGTATAAAAAAAAATCTGAAAAAGATGAAGAAGAATCGTCTTGAATTTGTATTAATATTGAATTCATTATCATTAAACAAATTTAATTTCAAGTTTTATTTACAGTTAGATAGGACACATGGAATATTTACTAATAGAAAATCATTAAAACGAAGCCTGATCAAGGGTACTGCAGCTAGTGCTATTATTGCCTTCGTCGTTCCCTTCCAGAAAACTGAAGTTCTATTCAGTTAGACACCTAAAACATCAATCTGAGGTAGTTACTAGGGTTCTTTACACTTGTCATATGGAGTCTATGTGGGCTACGGAAATCTGACTATTTGTTTTGAAATCATCACCCTCAAACAATGTTTGTCATTCGTTTGTCTGTTTCCCTCTCTTTCCATGAGTATTTTGTTGTTGTGGTGTTTCAAGTTAACAGAAATATTGTTAGGACTCTTATTGTGGTCAACCGACATCAAAAATATAACCATTTTCTATATTCTGAAACTGTTCTGCAGGTGCCGTTTTATAGTAGTCTAGTAATAGAAATCAGCCCACAAGCCCATTAGCTACAAGATGTTCCTTCTGGGCTACACATGGTAATCACCTTTGATGTTTAGAGACGCAACTACAAGAAAATATAACCGTCAGATTGTCAGGTGTAATAGTAAGACAAGTAGTGTGGCTGTCTATTAGAATGAAAGTAGCCCACAAGTCCTGTCTGGTGGTTACTTTCCACTAAAGAGTATTATTATTATTATAAGTCCAGCAGCTACAAGAGCTCTCAGAAGCTTGGAAGTTCCTCCTGGTCTACACATGGTAATTATCTTCGGTGTTTAGAGAGGCAGCTGGTTCTATGTTTACTGCTTCAGTTGCTTTCATGCTCCATAGTAAATGCTTGTGTGTGTTATTAATTAATATCAGTATTACTTTTGATTATAATTGCTTTGGTTCTTGTTTCGTTACTATTGATAATAGTATTACTTTAGATATGGATGTTCTTGTTAATGTTGTTTCTGCTATCATTATTGCTACTAATATTATCATCATCGTTGCGTTGTTACTGTTGTTCTTCTTATTCTTGCTGTTTGTCATAGTATTTATATCTACGATGGATGCTATTGACCAATCACTTGGATAAAACAAAACCAGTCTGTCTGAGCTAGTAATCTACTCTTAATGTAAATGTCTGGATCGGGCTTTCAATTGGTCTGAGAGACGTTTAAACATCACATGTGGTGGTCGTTCATTTTTCTTTACTTTTTTTTTGCGTGATTCTCTTTGTGTATTCTAGAAACAATTATCGGTGTTTGATCCACTTAGCGTGACCAAGGGATGTGTATAATCGTAAGCCATATCTGCACGTAATATCCATCAATCAATATTACTTCTAGTAAAAAAAAAAATTAATTTTTCTTTTAACTTGGATCCAGGACCCAGGTCTTTTGTAATTATTATGCATATCGTGATGAACATTGACCCAAACAAAATACCCGTGGACCCCCTGGCTAAAGAGCAATCCTAATATCAGCAAAACTTTGAAACAGGTGAAACATTTCCTTTCAGATATAAAGGCTAATTTAGGTATGAAGTATAGTAGTAGTGCTTTATTTAGACTGTCGGCTCGAGACAGGGAGTCCCATAATGTAGTTACATTTAATGTACCTAGATCTAGCGGCATATGTATCTTACGATACGTGCACATCAGTTGCAATATGTACGATGAGTCACTCACTATAACTTTTATATTTTCTTTTTTTAATTTGGGTTTAACATCGCTTTCAACTGAATGGTCAATTGGTCGTATCAGGACGGAGTTTTACCATCCATTCGGAGGAAACTCACAAACCGGCTACTCACATTAACCTCAGCTAGCTTGATTGGACTGGGAATAGCAAGCATCACGAGAGTTCGAATTTGAATGGTCACCTATGCAAGTCTTAGCATCTCTGGACGTTGTTTAACATCACTGACAAAACGAGAACTGGTGGATTCAACATATCATCGACGCTACCGAAGCTAGCTCACTATACCTTTGATCATTTGAAATATTTCTTCACAGCAACATCCTGAGATAGGTATACTCGTAGATCAGTTGCAATGTGTGCGATGAGACACACATGATACCTTGATCTACTTCCCCAGATCGGTTCCAAGCTTGGATGACCGTTTGTATCGAGTGACCAGATGATCAATCCAGGTCACTTTCATTGGGACTGCAAACCGGTCCATGTGTGGTGGCACGCAAGTCACACGACGGACAAGGAATGATGATTTTGTTGAGAATAGTGATAGTGATGGAGAAGAGGATGGATGATGATAAAGAATAGGATGATACTGATGCCAATGTGAAGAAAATGATGATATTGGTGAGAATAGTGATAATGATGGAGAGGAGGATGGATGATGATAAAGAATAGGATGATACTGATGCAAATGTGAAGACAATGATGATATTGGTGAGAATAGTGATAGTGATGGAGAGGAGGATGGATGATGATAAAGAATAGGATGATACTGATGCAAATGTGAAGACAACGATGATATTGGTGAGAATAGTGATAGTGATCGAGAAGAGGATGGATGATGATAAAGAATAGGATGATACTGATGTAAATGTGAAGACAATGGTGATTTTGTTGAGAATAGTGATAGTGATGGAGAGGAGGATGGATGATGATAAAGAATAGGATGATACTGATGTAAATGTGAAGAAAATGCTGATATTGGTGAGAATAGTGAAGGGGTAGAAGATGATAGAGAATATGGCGAAGATGACACTGATGATAATATGATAATTATGAAGAAAACGACAACGAAAGGTGATGATGGTGTTGAATTCCTTTATAAAACCAATAAACCCAATCTTCAACAACTACAAGACAGAAAAAGTCGGACATAATAATAATTATTACTATTATTATTATTATGTAATACTCTTTAGTGGATACTCATATTCTTACTGTCATATACTCAAAAAAATAACCTATGTGGTCATATACTCAAATTAATGAGGAAAAATCCATGGCTACGTATGAGTTCGGTGCGGAAAATAAAAATATGTATGAGTTCGGTGCCGCCTAAAAAAGGTCATGTATGAATTCGGTGCCGCCTAAAAAAGGTCATGTATGAATTCGGTGCCCTGGTACTTGCCCTGATGATCAGGTAATTATAGTATTTTTTTCCTTATAGGCATGGCCTTCAATGTATTTTACCTAACCCTACTATAAACCCAAGGCATGGCCTTCATTGTATTTTACCTAACCCTACTATAAACCCAAGGCATGGCCTTCATTGTATTTTACCTAACCCTACTATAAACCCAAGGCATGGCCTTCATTGTATTTTACCTAACCCTACTATAAACCCAAGGCATGGCCTTCATTGTATTTTACCTAACCCTACTATAAACCCAAGGCATGGCCTTCATTGTATTTTACCTAACCCTACTATAAACCCAAGGCATGGCCTTCATTGTATTTTACCTAACCCTACTATAAACCCAAGGCATGGCCTTCATTGTATTTTACCTAACCCTACTATAAACCCAAGGCATGGCCTTCATTGTATTTTACCTAACCCTACTATAAACCCAAGGCATGGCCTTCATTGTATTTTACCTAACCCTACTATAAACTCAAGGCATGGCCTTCATTGTATTTTACCTAACCCTACTATTAACCCTAGGCATGGCCTTCAAGGAGGAAATGGACAGCCTTGCTGAATGTAACTGTCTACAACATAATCTACTAACAGCAGGATGACTGTTAACAAACAACAGAGTACATTATAAAAAAACAATCAATTTATAAGTCATTAGGACCGCACCGAACTCATACATCACCTTTTTTCGGCGGCACCGAATTCATACATGCGAAAAAGGTGCGGGTAATCTTCGCACCGAACTCACCTATTGCCAAATCCATGCATAAGGTGGAATTCAAACCTGGACTACCAATGTTTGGACATAATCACTACATTTTCGATAAAGTGAAGTACCTATGTATCTAGTAAATACCGAAAAGAAGTGTTTATGTGAAATGTAGAGTTTCTTAGAGAAAGAAAAGTTGGTGAAGTCAATATAATCATCATCATCTAAATTGGTTTTCATATGGATTGTGAGGATACCCAAGATAAATTCAAATTGGTCCTATGAAAAATTACTTCTGCAACATCGTACTCTCAACTCTCAAAACACCAACTACAAAGCCTATCAATATCTGAGTAGGATTAAGCATCCTTGTTGGTGTACAATCTAAGCATAAATATTTCAGCAGGATGAATCCTTACAACCTGTTTGATATAATAGAAACGGATAATCCTTAATATAATCCTAGCGAGCTCAAAGCGAATTCATCGGCCATTCATTTTACAATTCAATAGCTCAAAAAGACTTGTTTCCTACATATCATTATGCGTTCTGATAGATTTTATCTATATTTCTTTTATCTGTTCTTCTATTCGATTCACAAATTGTCCTCCTGCGCCGTAATATTTTGTGAAGAGGGCGGCTTGGGATCAAAATTTGTTTTTCTATCAGTACCTGGATATACCGGATAAGCATACACCCTATTGAGCCCATTATATGCTATTGTGTGCATTATTTTACGTAGCTCTAGACGTTTTCTTGTTGCCAACATCTTCTTTGATTTGAGAGACAAGAGATTCTTTCAATGCGTTTGGTTCCAGATAGTTCTTTCAATTTTCTAGATCTTTAGGTAAATCTTTTATTTGTACAAGATCTCCTTCTTCAGGTCCTCATTAGATCTGGTAATTTTAATTAAAAAAAAAATTAATTAATTTTTTTTATTTTATTAAAGCCGTTATTTTTTTCTATGTAAAAAAAAATATAAATAAAGCTACAACTTAAGTTGTGAATATGTTTAAAAATAAATAAAAAATACAAGAATACCTATCTATGGACTCTTTAAGTAAATAACCGAAGCACATTATTGCCTAATGAAACCATCGAAAGTCATCTTTGAGTCACTGTGCAATATCATCTTTTCCATCATCATCTTCATCATCATCATCATCAATATCATCATCTTTTCCCCTGTATCCATGTTTTTTAATCTTCCTTTTCTATCAACAATTTGTTTTTGAACAGACTATAGACATTTTATTCAGCATGAGAGCTAGTTTTGTTCCCAGCGTTGGTGGTAGCTAGGTCTGCGTACCACAATTTGTTTTTGAATAGACTATAGACATTTTATTCAGCATGAGAGCTAGTTTTGTTGCCAGCATTGGTGGTAGCTAGGTCTGCGTGCCAGTCTAGTGAACCACCTATCGCAAGTATTCGCAAGTTCGTAGTTCGAATCCCCGACGAAGGCATGGAATCTGACCACACTACCACAAAATAATTGGAACCAAAACAATCGCTGGGTCAAAGCAACATTATTCTATCGATAATACATATGAGGCGTACAGTTTCAAAACTCTTTATATCCACTTTTTCAAATTTTACAAGAACAACAAAAAACGATAAAATCCATTTTTTATTATTTTCCAAAGACAATATCATATTGGTAGATAGTATAAGTCTTAATACACCTTTTTATGACGAAAAAAAAACATTTTATTCAGGTGTTCTCGAAATATTTAAGAATTTAATTTGGATATAAAGAGTTTTGCTACGTTAGCATGGATATAATAAGTTTTGCAACCGTATCAAAAGGATATAAAGAGTTTTGCAGCAGCACAATCTATTATCATCAGTCAATTATGCCTGATAATATCATAGAATTAAAGAAAACAATTGGTATTTCAATAGTTTTGTTCAATAAAAGTTGGCATGTATTTTTATCAGACAAATATGAGTCAAATAGAAACAGTCAAATCTTCATTCTCTTCTGGGAATTAATCTTCATCATTTTCTTCTTCAGCTACATGTGGGGCAGTAGCCTCTTCTTCCAGTATTAATTTGTTGAATTTGAGATCTTCCCTTTTTTCCAAGACTCACCAAAATGTTTTTATAGTAAATTATTAACATCAATAATCCGACCTCAGTAGTGGACTTGTAACCTGGAGGTCGGTGGTTCAAGTCCCGATTTCAGCGTAGATTTAGTAAAGCGAGTTTGAGTAGTTGTGATAATACGAAAGTGATTAACACATAATATGATAACTTTTTTTATCTACATCAATAAGTTTTTCAATCCATTGGGTGGGATTTAACCCAATGCATGAATTTTATTCACTAATTTGAGTTTGTAACCACATAATAATAAGAGTCTGAGGGTTAGATGGTAGAAAATGCTTTAAGCATTAACCTTGCTGGTGGTTACCTTCCACTAAAGAGTGTTATTATTATTATTATTAAGTTTTTCAGGTTTGACAAATTAATCAAACTCTATAATGGTTGGATTGAAATTATTCAAGTTTTTAACTTTCTTCATAACAGACTTAAATTTGCAGACATCTGATCTGTAGGGAACTTCACCTTTCACAAGAACAAAGCTTTTTTTTCGATGGACATAACGAGTTTTGTTACCGATCATTTCCCGTACGCCATTATTATACTAGGATATAAAGAGTTTTGCAACAGTTTTTACGCCTGGATGTACAGAGTTATGCAGCCAAATTTCCTTTGGAAATACTGAGTTCAGCAACCGACTTGAATCTTTCTCATGATATTACACCGGGTTCTACATAGTTTTGCTACTAAATATTTTCAGATAATGTGTGCTTTGTTCTGAAGATTTCAAAAATGTAAAAATCTGCGTTTTCGATTTTTTGGATATAAAGAGTTTTGAAACTGGACGCCTCATATTAACAATATAATGAGATTAAAGAGTGATATTGTTGAAAATAGTTGGTATATCTAGATTATCAGCTGGTGTACCTACTCTCATCTTGGTGAAACAGAACTTCATCAAGGGCGGTGCTAATTCATTGATCGAACATAAAAAACGATGTATTTTGGGTTGGTACTGAAAAACTGAACAGCCAGTAATGGCACTAAAAAGGTATGTTTTCTTATTCAGACCTCAAACTGAGATCACAGAGAGATAAACGCTATAATATTCAAAATATCCAAATTCCTCTAAGCTAATCCCACCAATATTTCACTTCAAGAATCTATTATACTTTTTCTCACAAAAGTAGAAAACGGTTTTCGTTACAAAAATAAGAAAAACGCAAGCAAAGATGCCAGTTATACTGCATGATCATCAATCACAATACAGGCATTTTCCTGTACTGAGGTCCTAATGGATACAGCCATGCCTTTTTGGGCTTTTGAATATTTTTCCAGGTACCTTGAGCAATTTCAGGGGGAATCGATTGTATTTAATTTTTCGCTCTCTCGTATTGGTTGAAATATTGTGGGTCCGAGAATATGTTTTTAACTTTCGTGGTTAAAAATAGATGATTATCACCTACAAACAGTAACTTTTCTAGTCTACTTTAGGTTTTCATTGGTAATTCCTCTAATATTTTTCATTGTTATTCTCAAAATGGTCCATTTTCTACTTTCGTGAAGAAAGTTATTTAAAACACAGGTTTCTTTTTCTCTCTTATAAACCAGTATAGGCACCTGATTTGATCCGAATATCTTTTCAGGATTTTAAAATCTTCAAGGATTTACATGTTATTATCTTCCCCTTTGATAATCATTTCATACCTATACTAGAAGAAATCTTTTAGAATATTTTATCACAATTAGTTTTAGACCATAAGGTTTTTTTT
>CM044963.1:265672-319662 GCA_024516035.1 Bactericera cockerelli | reverse complement strand
AACAAGAAACAGAATTGTGTATCTCGGGAGCTTGGAACAAGAAACAGAATTGTGTATCTCAGGAGCTTGGAACAAGAAACAGAATTGTGTATCTCGGGAGCTTGGAACAAGAAACAGAATTGTGTATCTCAGGAGCTTGGAACAAGAAACAGAATTGTGTATCTCAGGAGCTTGGAACAAGAAACAGAATTGTGTATCTCAGGAGCTTGGAACAAGAAACAGAATTGTGTATCTCAGGAGCTTGGAACAAGAAACAGAATTGTGTATCTCAGGAGCTTGGAACAAGAAACAGAATTGTGTATCTCAGGAGCTTGGAACAAGAAACAGAATTGTGTATCTCAGGAGCTTGGAACAAGAAAAAGAATTGTGTATCTCAGGAGCTTGGAACAATAAACAGAAGTCCCTTCCAGAAACCAATTCAACTCTCCAAATCCCCAAATCTCCGTTTCTCCGGAAGTCAATTAAGTAATTTAAATCAACACATAACGGAAGATAGAGCTATCATATTATGATCTATAGTTTAAAAAAAAGTATGTAAAAAATGTTCTATAAAAACTGCATGGTCATATCACGTCTAGATTTGACTCACGTTCCCTCACTTTCATAACATCCTATGACCCAGAGATTAAAGTAGAAGTTACCTCACTTTCATAACATCCTATGGCCCAGAAATTAAAGTAGAAGTTACCTCACTTTCATAACATCCTATGGCCCAAACATTAAAGGAAGAGAATGCCGTTGGCATTAGCACCGCCCTTGATCAAGTTTTGTTTTGTTAATTTTAATTCCTATGTATGTATATATTCTATGTTATTTGTAAATAAAACTTGATCAAATATGTTTAATAAATATGTTTAATAAAGTAGAAGTTACCCCACTTTCATAACACCCTATGGCCAGACAATAAAGCAGTAAACTATGAATGGTATAATGGCAACAATGTGTATGACACACGACTTCCACTACCCAAGCCTCCTATACTCGTACTATCCTTCCTTAATTATCTCTCTATATTCTTATTCCCATAGCTCCTCTACCTTTCCTGTACCTCTCTTTCTCCTCCTCCTCTCTCTTTCTCTTTCTCTCTCTTCTCTCTCTCTTCTCTCTCTTTCTCTCTCTTTCTTCTCTTTCTCTTCTCTCTCCTTTCTCTCTCTTTCTCTCTCTCTCTCTCTCTCTCTCTCTCTCTCTCTCTCTCTCTCTCTCTTTCTCTTTCTCTCTCTCTTTCTCCATTTTTCTCTCTCTCCATTTTTCTCTCTCTCCATTTTTCTCTCCCTCCCTTTTCCAATCTCTTCCTATCCTTTCCTATTTCTTCCTCTCTTATATTCTTATTCCCATTGCTCTACTACCTTTCTTGTACCTCTCTCCTCCCTTCTCTCTCTCCCTTCCTTTTCCAATCTCTTCCTATCCTTACCTATTTCTTTCCTTCTATTTTAAAAATTCCTTCCTCTAACATTGTCCAAAATCTCTCCAGCAATCTCTATCCCTCTCTTAACTTTCTCTCTCCTCTTTTCTTATATCCCTTATTTTCTACTATTTTACAACCACTCCATTCACCCATTTATCATCATTTTTCTATCTCTTTCTCTCTCTCTCTTTTCCCTGCCTTTTTGTTTCAGCTTCCCTACTATTGCCTCCAGTATTTCCTCTCATTTAACCTTATTTAAACTTTTCCTTCTCCCCCCCTACCTCCGTCTCTCACTCTCTCTCTCTTTTTATTTTTCTTTCTTTCTTTCTCTCTATTACTTTCTCTCTCCCTCTCTCTCTCCTTCTCTTTCTTTCTCTCTTTCTCTACATATTCTTTTCGCAATGTACCCATATTTCATACTTTTCTTTACCTCTTTCCCTACCTCTCCACTTCTCTTTTTTTTTCCCTCTCTCTATTTAACCCTCTTTCTATATGCTTTTCTCTCTCTGTGACTCACACACTCTCTCTCTATGACTCACTCCTCTCTCTCTCTCTCTCTCTCTCCTCTCTCTCTCTCTCTCTCTCTCTCTCTCTCTCTCTCTCTCTCTCTCTCTCTCTCTCTCTCTCTCTCTCTCTCTCTCTCTCTCTCTCTCTCTCTCTCCTCTCTCTCTCTCTTCTCTCTCTCTCTCTCTCTCTCTCTCTCTCTCTCTCTCTCTCTCTCTCTCTCTCTCTCTCTCTCCTCCTCTCTCTCTCTCTCTCTCTCTCTTCTCATTCTCTCTCATCTCTCTCATCCACACATCCTCTCCAACACCCTGTATCCGCTTATTTTATATTGTCACAGGACTCGCCCGGCTCTCTGCTTTGTACCCACCTCCCTTCTAATTAACATAATTGAATTTTAAATTTAATAAACATTCCTCCGGAGTTGCGAAATAAAAGAGAGAGGGAGGGGGGATGATGGGGGGGGGGAGGGAGGGAGGGAGGGAGGGAGGAAGGGAGGGGGAGAGAGAGAGAGAGAAGGAGTAGAGTATAATCGGTATTTAGGTATGAGTTGGCTTTTTTGCATCTTCAGCTCTTGTAGTATAATCTACTCTGAAACCCTAAAGTAGATTTTTAAGTCACACCTATGGGTTAAATGGCAGAGTATGCCAAAGGCATGAACTTCACCCCGATTACAAAACAATTGTAAATATAAATTGACATTATGCTGTTCTATATTTTTTTTTTTTTTTTTTTTTTTTTTTTTTAAATTCAAATACCTACACTTGAAGTTATAGTTTATAACAATCAAGCAATAACTGGTATGATCTTTCATTCATTCATTCATTCACACATGTATTTATTTAAATAAATCAGGTTGTTGGGGCATATCATTAAATTTTTTCATGCATGATATTATAGGGGATTTGAGCATATTCTTGTTTTTATTAGGGATGGAAAAGAATTGAGTTGTGTCTATTCTAAGCCTAGGGTCTGGTATTCTGAAATTAAGTTGAGAGAGAATGTAGGGACTATTTATTGTATTGTTAATTATGTTTTGCAAAAGTTTAATTTGATTACCTACAAATCTTTCTTCGATTGATTCTATGGGGAGATTTTCAATTAATGTTTTATAACTTATATTGTTTGGATATTTAGGGTAAAACCCGTTGATCTTTTGGATTGTTTTGTTTTGTATATATCTTTAATTTTTTTTTTCCTTGTTATTAATTTATTGCTGATTGTTTTGTATAAAAATAAAATGTAAATAAATAAATACAAGGAAAACCTGGAGATGCGAAAAAAAAATCCAGGTTATAATCACTTCTCTTTAAGGGAAAATTACTCCTTCATAAGAGAAACCTGGATATAAGAGAGAAAAATTCCGGTCCCTTGATTTCTCTAATCTTAATAAATAAATGTCATAGTCACTGACTGACTGACCACTGACTGATCATCGCTCTACAGCCCAAACCATAAGTCCTAGGAAGCTGAAATTTGGTAGGTAGCTTTGTCTTATAGTCTAGATGTGCAATAAGACGGTATTTTTCGAAACTCCCACTACAACACCTGCCATTGGCGAAAAAGGATTTTTTGCTTTCACGGCCATGCATCGGCCCGCAAAGCGGGCGACAGCCCGCTAGTAAATACATAAAATTACAAGTAAAATATTTTAACAGTTAAAATAAATAAATAATTAAATATCCAGCTTGGACTGTATAACTCAATATGTTATTCTTCTATAATTATGTAGAATAATTATGCTATAATTGGTATAAAAACAAGAGGTGCTATAAATATGTAGAATTGACTGAAAGATAATATTTAGCCTAAAAGAGTTGAAATCATCATTAAAATTGATTTTTTTAAAGGTAGTTATGCCCTTTACATCAATGACATGGAAAAAACTCGGTCAGAATATTCCGCTCCTGCCGGGATTCGAGCCTACGACCTCTGGATTACCAGTCAGATGCCACTAACCCACCGGAACAGAATTTTAAGTATTTTTTTAGGATTGAAGAGGAACAGATTAGCAAAACATAGAATTATGCGAGGCACACTGTGTGTGTGAGAGAGAGAGAGTGTGAGTGAGAAAGAGAGAGTAATAGTGTGTGAGTGTGAGAGAGAGAGGAGAGAGAGAGAGAGAGAGAGAGAGAGAGAGAGAGAGAGAGAGAGAGAGCGAGAGAGAGCGAGAGAGAGAGCGTTAGAGAGAAACAGCGTGAAAGAGAAAGATCGTGAGAGAGAAAAAGTGTGTGAGTAAGAAAGAGAGAGAGAGTGAGTGAGAAAAATAAAGTAATACTGACTTGCAAATTTAGCGGAACGCATAGTATGTGTGAGAGAGAAAGATGTTTGTGGGAGGAAGGAAAAGAAAGGGAGTTAAAGAGCAAAAAGAAGCAATTGAGAATTGGGGTGGGAGAAAAAGGAAGGTAAGAGAGAATTATCACCCCATTATTTATCCATAATACTGTTTCCAATTGTCTTCTCCTCTAGACTCTAGGAGAGCAATCTGTTGGATTATTTCTTGCAACGCGTATAGAAACTGTTTCCAACCTTATGTCACAATTCATCACTCCGAGATTCACTGTTCTCGAGATATTTCGCTTACACACAACTTCACTACAAACGAGCTTTTTTTTTGTTTTGTTTTTTATCATATTTGTGTTAATCACAATCGTGATATTACACCTACTCAAACTCGACTTTTCTAAATTTATGCTGAACTTGGGACTCGAACCACCGACCTCCGAATTACAAGTCCGTCAACTTATCGATCAAGCTACTGAAGTCGGTATCAAGATCATAGTGTGGCGTCATCGTGAACGATGGTAGCCAGACAGTGGAGGAATGACTCAGCACTTCTACCACTGTCTTTACAAGGAGGCTAATAATTAACAAGGGCCCCCAGAACCAAGCCAATGCTGGTCTACTCCCTGTTTAATAGTCCCCCAGCCAGAGAGGTCGGTATGATGCATCATTTTAAGCTATAACCTCAGTAGCTTGATCTATAAGGCGGCGGACTTGTAACCTAGAGGTCGGTAGTTCAAGTCCCGGGTACAGTGTTAACCTCACCCAGCCTGGGTTAGGCTGGGTGAGGTTAACATTGTACCCCGTATGGTAATGCCAGCATCACTAAGTCTTCACCTCTCTGGACGTTGCTTAACTTTGGTGATCCAACGAGAATCGGTGCATTCAAGTCACCATCGATGGTGGCAAAAAAAAATAAAAAATAATAATAATAATTCTAAACTATTATGTCATTATGTGGTATATTCTATTAAAATTATTAACAATTTTCACCACTAAAGTGGTAGTTTTATTTATAAAAATTACAATTACAAGAAATTACGAATTATATTATATTAAATTTTAGATTGTTTAAAAAAAAATTAAACATAGTTTACTAACCTCTGCAACCCCAAAGTCGGATATCTTGAGCGTCCCATCCAGAGTGAGCAATAAGTTGCCGGGCTTAATGTCTTTGTGGATGATGCCCTGGCTGTGAAGGTACTCGAGACCGTCCAGAAGTTGCAGGAAGTAGCTGCAGTGGAAAGCAATAATAAATAAAGACTGACCTCAGTAGCTTGATCAAAAAGGCGGCGGACTTGTAACCTGGATGATGTTCACATTACAGAAGCTCAATTTTTTTCTCATGAGGTATAAGTGGACCCCAGACATCCAAGTACAGAAATCATAACATGAAATTTTTGGTGTCTTGAAGATCTTGAATTAGGCCATCACATTACTTTAGTATCATTTAATGTCTGAAGACGTGTTGGATATTAAAAATAAAATGAACATGATTAGTACAGAGAGAACAAACATGGTGACCTGGGTTCGATTCCCAGCGGGGTAGGATTTTTTCTGCTCTGTACTTGGATGTTTGGGGTCCACTCATACCTCGTGAGGAAAAATGAGTAGCTGCTTTGATGTGAAGCAGCAACCAGTGGCAGAATGATAGGCAAAAAATAATACAAGATATTGTAAATCAAAGTGGTAAGGTCCTATGATTCTGTGCTAAGATTGACACATAATAACACAAAGAAAAAGCATTATTATTATTAAATTGAGAAATATAATCTTACCCATGGGCTTGCCATTCCGGAAATTTCTTGAGTGGTGAACTGTCTAACATATCCTGCAGTCCTCCGACACAATACTCCATTATCAGGTACATTTTCTGTTTCTTGTCATTTACGAATACGTCCACCAAACTGATGACGTTTTTGTGTTGGAGCATTTTGAGCAGGCGAATTTCTCTGAAAATTGAGTGCAGTGATCTTTAGACCCAAATTAAAAAAAAAAAACAGGATTACATTACCTAATCCTAAACTATCCCTTGACATGCCCTGTGGTGGAAAATTCAACCAATCATGGCACATTTATGTATATCAGCTGTGTGATACTGGCTTGGATTAACAAGAAAGATTTTTTTGAGACATTGGCCACGTAAAGTCATGCCAAGCACTACAATTTTAAGTTTAAAGAACAATTAATGTTAATAAACTTATCCTTACCTATCTACATTGATTTCCCCATTTGGAATCCTTTGGAGTTTCTTTTTCTTGAAAATTTTGACGGCACGTCTGCACAAGGTTTCACTGTCTAGCATTTCCTTCACTTTGCCATAACTTCCTGTGAAATTATAGAGAGGTAAAGAACAGGATGAGACCCCCTTTAAGAGACTTTGATTTTTCTGGATCATAATTAAAGTAAATACAACAGTGTTGTTATTATTACTCATACAAATAGATACTCATTCTCATGAGTGCTTTCAAAGTAATGCAGTTCTGAACTTAATAGCTGTATGTATGCTTCACTCCCATCAGCTTTACAATATTTTATTCAGGTATTTAAATAGTTGAAAAAATTCTGCTTAACCCTAGATAGGTAGCATCCCTTTTTAATACGTGAACGCTAGATACCCGTCAATTTGACTCCCATGTATTTTTTCAGCCAAAATCAAATTTTAAAAAAAAAAACAAAAAGATAAGAACCAAGAGACATACTTATATTAATTAAATTCTACATTATTTATTAAAAAATAGTATAATCGCAGGGGAAACATGGGGAAACAAAGAGATGTGGCGACCAGTAAATGAATCAATGAAGTAGTCAATGTTCTAACTGACTTCTATTATTCTATCCCTGAACATGTCAGAGTGACCCCCACAATATCACGTTAATGCTACATACCCGTCAAAATGACCCCCTATACTTTACGAAATTTTTAATTAAACTAACGAAATCACTGACACAGGTCTCACTCACTTGAAGGTCAACTCACTTCTAAACTGGGATAGCATATCTGGGAGTTTGGACATGTTCTGATAAGTGTAAAGAGGAGAAAAAATCCGTTCCTCCCATGTGTCGGTCAAAATGACGGATATCTACCAATCTAGGGTTAAAAGTGACTACTTTTTTATTATTAAAAGACCGACACTATTTTACAGGAGGGAATATACCATACACACCTTCTCCAAGCAAATCTCCCATGACATACTTCCCAATCATTTTAACTTTGATGGCTTTGTTGTCATAAATAACTTGATCCGAGTCCACCCGGTGAAAAATAGAGATCATGTCACCATCCACCTCATCTTCTCTGTCACAGTTCATGTCTCCCATGCTTTCTTCTTCTTTGTGATCACTGAAAAAGATGTAAAAGGAATTGAATATACAGTAGAATCTTATTAACCCGGGATCAGTACGGTTTGGTTTTGTAACGTATCCAGTACACGGTAACGTATACGGTTGTGAGAGAAATCTCTCACAACTGTACTGATTGCGGGTTAACTCAAAATTCAAATAGTTTGAAAATCCTGATAACTTGAAAGAATTCTTTAGCCCTTGCTGAGCTTTGTTCCTTATTGGAAATCCAAATAGCTCAAAACTCTTGATAACTTGAAAAAAGCTTCAGTCTCTTCTGCTACAGCCCGTAGTCTAGAGATCACAAGTTTGAATACCAGTCAGAACAGACTTTTCAAAGAAAATTCTGTTCCCTCAGAGCACATGAGGTTGGCAGCCCTACTCAGGCTGGGTGAGGTTAATGTGGGTAGCTGGTACAATTCCCAGCAAATGGAGGGTAAAACCACCATCCTTAACACATCTAGCACCAAGGCTTAAAACTGAAATTCTCTCTTAGGGCCAAAATTTTTTTTTTTTGATAATGTTGTAGTTAGGCTTACTTGGGTTAGTTTTGTGAAAAAATAAATGATTTTTTTTTTATTCTTTACATGATTTTTCCGCAATTTTCTTTGTGTACACCGGTGATCACGCACGCCCCTAGCACATTATGGATATGCAAACAGTCCGGGCTAAGCAAATATGTAGGTTCTCCTGGGCCAGAGATTCATTCTAGACCCAAAGTTTCAATGTGAATTGTGTGCACTATGCCACACATCAGCATAAAGCACTCTGGGTAGCGTGTGGATATGTGATCACGAGGCCCCTGACAGTACTCAATTCGTGTGCACCGGTGTTCACATGGGGCTAGATGTGTTGATCTATCTTAAATCAGGACGTTGAAACCAAATAGAATCGACTGGGCTCAAGAGATCTAATTAGGTCACAGCATTAATTGTAAGGGTTTCATTGAAAACCCTTCATCCAGATCAGATAATTCAAACCCTTTTGACGCTATTCCCAGCCCCACACAGGCTGGGTAAGTTTAATTTTAGTACCTGTTTTGTGAGTTTCCAGTAAACAGAGGGCAAAACCCCTGTTGTGATGTGATCATGCAATTGAAAGCAACATTAAACACAAATTAAAAACATAGACATTAGCTATAATTATGTGCTTTAAGTTAATTTACATGTCATTTTTATACACCTACCCTTCCTAGATCAAGTCAACCAAGAGACTTATCTGATATCAGCTATGACTGTGATTAGTTTTAATATTTTTACATACCTGCAGATCTTTTCTATTGTATGAAAGTTAAGTTTGCTTTTTAAAAAGGTAATATTTCAAGGATTAACATGTTCCCTTGATTTCTCAGACCAATCTAACATTTCCTTATCAAAAATTTAAATTCAATTCAAATATTCAAAAATACAGAGTTTTTGCAGGCTGATAAAAAACCTTGAGAAATGAGAAGTCTCTTGAGTTGCTATCTTCACGCATATTATGTTCAACGAGAAGAAAGCATAGAATCTCGTAAATCAGAATTAGGGCCAATTTAATTTAATGCCTTTCGTTTTGGCAGAGTCAAGTTACCTCACATTTTTTTTAGCTGATGTTTGTGAAGTTGACAGGTAATTTCGGACTGTTAATATGCATAATAGGTAGTACAAATTTCAACAAAGCATTTTCATTCCCTCAGAGTGGGACATTTTGTACTGGATGAATAGTTTAGACTTTAGGATAACATCTTCCCATGGTAGAGGTAGCAAGAAATCCCACGGTGATTGTTCAGGACATTCTGCATTTTGTTTATCATTCTGGTTATATCTAAGGACTTTTTATTATTTTAAATTCTAAGATAACCAAAACCAACTAAGTTTTAATTAAGATAAAATTTTCGCTTGTCTTTAATTATTTGAATGTAAGGTATTTAAGTTTACCTTAAATTAGGATTTCAATTATTTTAGTTTTCCTTAAACTTTGTCCCCACGTATTTGCTTTTCTTTTCACTTTCAACATGACGCAAGGCTACAGGTGAAAAGAGATAAAATCTTTTTGTCCGCCTTTATTCCGACTTTTATTTTTGAAGAAATCACGAAATCTATTTAATTTGTTTACATAGGGAATAAACAAGCTATTAGACATGTCAGGAACATATAGAAGCTGTTGTGTGCCACTGTGCGAAAGCACAACTTATAAAACACCCAAGAAACTTTCATCTCCGTTCCCAGAGGTATAGAAAAACGGAAATTATGGTGTACCATCATGAGAAGAGATCAACTTTTGACAGCTGCATCAAGAGCATACTGCTGCGAAGATCACTTTGATGTGAGTATATTTTTTTATATTTAGATAATCAAAATGACCTACCCTCCCATAGAAAGTGTGCATTATTTAAAAAATCTAAGTATCTCACAGCAAGGTGGCACAAGTTACATAATGACTGCAGTAGTTTTTGCTTGTTAATGCTTAACTGTTTAACATGTGTAAACACATATGTATATTTAAAAAAAAATAACAAATCAAATCTGTTCAGTGTCATTCCGGACTTTTCATAACCTCCTGGGCAACTTTGGTTTTGTCTCTGTCTGTTGGTCTATTAAATACATTCCTTGTATCACTCAAATCTCAGAAAATACTGAACACATTTCAACAAAATTTAAACCCATAAGAAAAATATTGTATAATTATGATCCCATTTTAAATCCATCAACTTTGGACTAGTGGTGCTTGGAGCTAGAGACCACGTGCCTGACCTCTAACTCTTCACTTAAACACTTCTTGACACCTGATTTTGATAATGTTTGTATATGTGTAACAGTGGTTTACATAGTGAATTTTAATTAGTTTTTTTTTAAATAAAATGTGTGTTAGCTCTGAAATTTAAGAAAATCTAAAATGTTGGACAAAAAAGTCCAAAATCTTCAACTTGCCGATACCGAATTTTTGGTGGTACCTACCTATTTAAAATGTAGGAAAAACAGCATACTACCTTTTTAAACAAATTTAATGAGAATTTTTAAAAAGATTTGGAGATGCAATTGATTTAGTATAAAATCTCAATATTGCCAAGTCCCCAATGTGTACCAATCACAAGGAAGTATTGTGGCCATTATTGGTAGTGTGTTTTTTTCTAGTTTAATGTTAATTTTGATGATTCTTTGGATTGAAAATTGTGGAATTTATAGGATTCACAATTTAACATACTTTACATAATGCATAATAAGCTTGAGATAAGCTTGAATTTGTAAAGATAATGTAGATCAATTTATACTCTCAAAGAAAATTAAAACATTGCCTGTTGTTATTGACATTCTTCTTATTTTTAATCTGTTTCAGTTGGAAAATTATTTAGAAAACAGCATGAAGTGTAGAATGATGCCAAGAACACCAATGATCTTAAAGCCTGTTGTTGTGCCACACAAGTTTGCTTGTCAAGGACAGATGGAAAATATTGTCCAAAGAAAACCCAACAAGTTGTCCACTACCTGGGAAAAAAGAGAAGTTTGTGCAATCAGCATTGCAAGAAAGTGAGCAGGTTGCAACTGAACAGATTGAACCAGAAAGAGAGGAGATAGATTTTAATATTGATCAACCTGTACTTCACATCATCAATTTTATGTTGACTATGGTATCCAAGTGAAACCACATTATAGAAGTAAAGAGACTTACCGTTGTATAAAACCAGACATGGTAACAACTGGTATAATGGCTATTTGTATTACAGCAGATGTTTTGACAAACACCACTGACATTAAAAGAAAATTGAGAGTAGAAGATATATTCACTGACACAGACATTGAAAGCTCATCAGTGTAGTCTCTGTGACTGATTTTCAACCCATGTCTACTGATGGATCCAGTCCATTAACTGAATCCTTAGGAACTAACTATCCAAATACAAAGAGGAAAGTAGAGTCTAATCTTATGCTTTCCTTAGGACTTCCTAACAATGGACATTTTTTAATAAATGCTTAAAAAATCACTGCCAATGATCAGAGCAGGATATATTCATTTGTTTGAAAAAAAATTGCTGGAATGAACCATACCGTGTTCTGGGTTTAGACTTTAATTTATCCCCTGCCTATATTGGGAATGTGTTTCGTACCAAAATTGGCTTTATGTTTCAACAAATTTATTCTCTGGCCAACCAAAACCCAATTTTTTTTTTTTTTTTTAATCAACCCATTCCTTTAGGTCACGGTTTTCTAAAGTTTTTGTAATAATAGATTGTTTTGAAATAAAAATACAAAAGCCAAGTGACAATGTAAATCAAGCTTTGACTTATTCAGATTACAAAAAATGCAATACAATTAAATATTTAATATGATGCACTCCAGATGGTACTTGCTGCTATGTTTCTCCTGGCTATGGAGGTAGGGTATCTGTTGCAGAAATTCTACGTGAATCTGGATTTCTAGAGAAACTAGAGCCTGTTATTCAGGTAATGACTGACAGGGGTTTTAAAAGACATAACTCAAAAGGGAGCTATGCTAGTGAGATCCCCAAGTGTTGAAAGTGCAGGTGCTCTTTTATCAGGTGATGCACGTCTCACTAAACAAATTGCGGCCCTTAAGATTCATGTTGAAAGACTGATAGGAAGACTTCGGCACTTTTATTTACTGTCACCTCATTCATCTATTGACAACAAATTGATAGGATTGATGGACATTGTTGCATGTGCTTGTGCATTGACAATCTTCCATTCTCCTATCATTCAGTAGCTGTACATAATATGATGAAACTTTGTTTTTTTTTTTTTTTTTTTTTTTTTTTTTTTTTTTTACTTTCAAGAAATTATGTATTTGATTCTTTTTTTTTAAACTTTGTTCTCAAATTTGTATTTTATTTTTATACTTATTCGTTTGTAGATAAATGTCCTGTTAATAAATAATTTAATAATAATAATCTCCTGTTTTTATAATAATATAGCCCTCTGTCACCCCTATTGAGCATGGGCCTCCCCCTATGAGGGGGGTATTGGTATTTGGTATTGCATCTACATGTTATCATACAGTATTTCTATTTTCCCTGTTATATGTTTGTTTTGTTGAATTTTATGTAATCAGTTCCTTATATTGGGTAGATCCCCTAGTTTTTTTTCATTTATTTATTAGTATTTTATTTTATTTTATAATAATACTATAAATATGTAGTAGTGGTGTTAATATATTATGATAACATTGAATAGTTTAACTCATGTACCAAATACATCAGTTAAACAAATTTGATACGTTAGTTAGACCATTGCTTTAAACTTGTGTCCACAAATCATCCAAAATACAAGATGTACATAAAGTCTCAACCAGGCCATATAAAAAATTCAAAAACTTGTAAGCCTTTTTATACAGTGTGTTCATAAAGTTTCGATTGATTAGCCAAATCACCGAAACGACAAGAGATGTTTAAAAAAATGGAACAAACTTTGAATATCAATTTCCGACATTATTTGATATTCTCCACCATACCAACTTTTACCTGATTTCTACCAATGGTGGAGCGTTGAAGATTTTTTTCTTCTTCTTTTTCTACTTCTTCTAGTTGTGATATTGAGCTATTATAATAATATTACACTCGGATTTTTTTGTTGATTTTTCAATTAATTTTTAAGAATTTCAGGCCTGAGTGAAAGTGAGACTTTATGTATATAATTGTACATCCTGTATATTTGTTATATGTATAAAAAAATATCTTTGTGATGTTATATAAACTTTCTTGAAATAATTCAATGAATAAAATTTAAATGATTTTGGTTCCTGTGAAGTGAATTTGTTATTTTTTTAAAGTCCATGAATAGGTAACATACCCTAATTAAGCTAGTTATTCGGTATCATTTGATTATTTTTTTAATAATATTGTAATTTTAAAAATAAATAAATAAAGCTGGTTAGTCTTGAGACTTCTTAAGCCATTATATAAAAAAATTCAGAATACCAAAAAAGTGATTTTCGGCCATTGATCCGTGCATCTGTCTGTCCGTCTGTGAACAAGATATCTCGAGAACGGTAAGAGCTAGGTACTTGAAATGGTATGAAAGTAGATCATATATACCACACGAACCACGAAACTTTTGGTTGAAATCGGCTGCATTCTGCGGCCGCAATAATCGGCCGGAAGGGCCGTTTCTTTGAATTTGTTAAAATAACAATAAGGGTTTACTCAGATCATTTTTTTGATATCTTGAACTTTTTGGAATCCGGCCCTAATTTATCGGTATTTTCGAGGGTCCTCATTAGACCAACATTTACTTCCGAGAAATTTCTAATATTAGAAATCGGAAGTATTGTGTTCGTTTTTGTAAAAGAAAATATTTTTTTTTGCTCCGATTTCAATTTTTTTTTATATTTCTGGACGTTTTATAACCTCCTGAGCAAATTTGGTTTTGTGTCGGTCTGTTAAAACGATTCCTTGTAACGCGCAAATCTCAAAAACTACTCGACGGATTTTGATGAAATTTTGCACACATTTAGGAGACATTTTGTAGATGGTTCCATTTTAAATTCATCAAATTCATACCAGCGGTTCTGGGTGAAAGAGATGCGCCTGACCACTAACTTTTTACTTAAACGCTTATATCTCGTGAACGGTACACCCGATTTCGATGAAATTTTGTAAGAATATGCATATTATTGTTTTACATAGATTATTTATATTTATTTTTAAATTAAATTATAATTTGACTCAGATATTTAAGAAAATCCGAAATTTTGGACAAAGAAGCAAAAAAATAAGGACCACGACTTGCCAATACAGAATTTTTTGTGGAATCTAGAATATAGAAAAAACGATATTCTACCATATAAAACAAATTTGAAGAAAATCGGTTCAGTCGTTTTGGAGATACAAGTAATTTTGTATAAAATCTCAAAATTGGCACGTGTTTACAATGTGAAACAATCACGAGGAAGTATTGTGTCCATAATTGGCAGTGTTTTTTTTATTATTTATCGTAGGTAGAGGTTGTGACATATCAAATCCAATGATTTTGAGGTGTTGATTACCAATAAAATTGGACATTTATTTTTAGCCAACTGTTACCTTTGAGTCACTAATGGCTTTTAGTCCTGTTCTGATTCCTAATAGGATAAGGAAATTCGTGTGATGTTTACACCAGATTTTTTTTTCCTGCCTCCGTGGCGTAACGGTTGTGACTACTGCCCGCAGTCCAGAGATCCTGAGTTCGATTCCCGGTTGGAGCAGACTTTTCGCACAGAAAATTCTGTTCCCTCTGACCATGTGAGGCTGGCAATTCTGGCCCTACCCAGGCTGGGTGAGGTTAATGTGGGTAGCTGGTACGATTCCCAGCGAATGGAGGGTAAAACCCCCGTCCTGTCTACCTCAAGTCAGGACGTTAAAGCCAAATAGAATCAATGGACATGAAAGGAGCCTAGACATTGAATCTGGGCGTCCATATAATGCTCTCACCACAGTGATTTAGGTATCAATACCTATCTTACGGACACGGAATTATTATTATACCAGATTTTTTAATATCTTTAACATCATTGTCACGGTGGCAGATTGAGTAGCGCGCTAGATTTGGACACACGGTGACCTGGGTTCGAATCCCAGTGGAGTCAGATTTGTTTGGTTCTGTATTGTGGATGTTACGGGATCCACTCATACTTCGTGAGGGAAAGTGATAACAGGTATTGGTGTGAGCAGCGACCGGTGGACCCGGTGGTGGTATATTATGTTGCAATCTTATAATTTATTGTGATATAATAACACAAAAGAAACAAATTTATCTATTTAGTATCACTAACGAATTAAATATAGTTTTAACCGAACAACATTTTAAAGCGCACGAATAGCTCAGTGGTAAGATACTCGCTTACCATGCGTAAAGTCCCGCCGACGAAAGAATTGTATTCAAAATTTGGTTACAGTTTGTAAGGAATACCTTAAGGACAGTTCGCAATTGCAAACTGCACCACTTCTCGTCCATCAGAGAGGAGCCATACTACACGGGATGGGCAAGCTAAAACAAGGACAACCAGTATAGTAATCAGTAGTGGAATTACATCACATAATACACCCTGTATTGATTTTTTACTTTCCTTATCCTATGTTAGTATGTATGATTTTATTTGTGGTGAAGCAATACAAAGAGCAGCCTCCTTTACTTTTCGAATTTTATTACATTCATTTCTTTTTACTCTGGTAATGGTGCCACTGGTCGTTACTCATACAAGTAACTACTCATTTTTCCTCACGAGGTATGCGTGGACCCCGAACATCCAAGTACAGAGCAGAAAAATTCCTGCCCCGCTGGGGATCGAACCATGCGTGCAATGCCTAGCGCGCTAACTCACTCGGCAACGGTGGTTACATAAGGAAAGTAATAAAGAAAATTGTGTACCTATTCGTCGAAAACTAGACCAGTTTTTTCACATTTTTGGACTAATCATATCCTCAGGATACAAAAAAGCTGTTTTCGGCCATAGGTTCGTGCGTCCATCTATCTGTAAGAATTTATGTGTGTAAACACGATATTTCGAGAACGGTAAGAGCTACAGACTTGAAATTTGATGTAAATTGAGCCCGGGTTAAAAAAAGTTTAAGATATTAATAAATAAAAATCATCTGAGCAGACCCCTTTTTTTCTGTTGATCTCTAACTTATTTTTTTTGTATCATTCACTAATTTAAAGAAGCGGCACTTGCGGCCATCTAGATCAGAGTATTTTTACGTATCTAGATCAAAACATCTGTAAAGGAAAGTTAATTTAAGCGGCCCCCAAAAATAGCGAAAAACGTGGGGCCGGGTACTAAAGCGACAAGATTTTGAAAATGACCGGTTGAAAACTCATTTCTTTTCTCATTACACGAAATACTCATGATTTATTTTCCTAAAATTTACAGTTTTGCTAGAACCGCCACACGACTGCTTAAATCTTGTGTTAATAAATGTGTTTTTGCAAAAAAAGTGACACTTTTGTTGAACTGGCAGAAGTTATGTTATAAACAAAAATATTGTATTTAATATGGCATTACAAAAACAGTTTAGTTTGTCCAAATCGGATACGCCGTTCAATAATTAGATTTGCTAGAATTTCGAAATTTTTAGAATTATCAGGCCGCTTAAATTATCTTTGCGTATATAAATCGCCATTTTGTGTCTTAAGAAGTTATTTTTGGAATTTCAAACTGACGCTTCCTGAAGGCTGAAAGCAATAGGAGCCTTTGGGGTTGATGTGAAACACATTGTTGCATAACTGGTCAAATTTGCAATATGTTATTTTGACTTTTTATCGGTTAAAGCTCGTTAACGGTAGCTTTTATAAATATTGCTATTATTAATGCCTCCCGATTAGCCGCGTTGCGTCTAGGCCTGCCACGAAAGCCTTCAGGCTTTGGCTGTTGGTAGGTAAATGTAAAAAAAGGTTGATAATCACAAAATAGTACCGTTAAAACATTTATAAGAATATAAACTTCCTTTTTTCTATTAAGATTTTTTTATTGTTCTAATTTGCGTGCTTCACATAATGCCGATAAGTGATGTAACAAGAGGAATGTATACCTATTATCTACTTACAGTACTTACCTAATGACCTTAATCATTACAAACGGAATGCGGGAATTTAAATTATTTATTTAAATATAGAGGGAAAAAAACATTTTGGGATATTTAATTCCCTTAAAGCTGCAGAGGGATATTATACTACCCATTCTGCATAAGGTCGTTTTTGATGACGTCATAAAACGACTGTTTTGACTGCCATCTTAACACACTAAAATGTGAGGTAACTTGACTCCGGTTTCGTTTTTGGTATTGTAGTTGAATGAAAAGCAGCAATATTTAAGGCAGCATTGTCTGAATACCATTCAAATTGACCGGAGTCAAGTTACCTCACATTTTAGTGTGTTAAGATGGCAGTCAAAACAGTCGTTTTATGACGTCATCAAAAACGACCTTATGCAGAATGGGTAGTATAATATCCCTCTGCAGCTTTAAGGGAATTTAAATATCCCAAATAGATTGAGGTACTTGTTGGAACAATGTTTTTTCCCTCTATATTTAAATAAATAATTTAAATTCCCGCATTCCGTTTGAAATGATTAAGGTCATTAGGTAAGTACTGTAAGTAGATAATAGGTATACATTCCTCTTGTTACATCACTTATCGGCATTATGTGAAGCACTTCCTCATATCCTTCGCAAATTAGAACAATAAAAAGATCTCAATAGAAAAAAGGAAGTTTATATTCTTATAAATGTTTTAACGGTACTATTTTGTGATTATCAACCTTTTTTTACATTTACCTACCAACAGCCAAAGCCTGAAGGCTTTCGTGGCAGGCCTAGACGCAACGCGGCTAATCGGGAGGCATTAATAATAGCAATATTTATAAAAGCTACCGTTAACGAGCTTTAACCGATAAAAAGTCAAAATAACATATTGCCAATTTGACCAGTTATGCAACAATGTGTTTCACATCAACCCCAAAGGCTCCTATTGCCTTCAGCCTTCAGGAAGCGTCAGTTTGAAATTCCAAAAATAACTTCTTAAGACACAAAATGGCGATTTATATACGCAAAGATAATACTTGACCTGATAATTCTAAAAATTTCGAAATTCTAGCAAATCTAACTATTGAACGGCGTATCCGATTTGGACAAACTAAACTGTTTTTGAAATGCCATATTAAATACAATATTTTTGTTTATAACATAACTTCTGCCAGTTCAACAAAAGTGTCACTTTTTTACAAAAACACATTTATTAACACAAGATTTAAGCAGTCGTGTGGCGGTTCTAGCAAAACTGTAAATTTTAGGAAAATAAATCATGAGTATTTCGTGTGATGAGAAAAGAAATGAGTTTCCAACCGGTCATTTTCAAAATCTTGCCGCTTTAGTACCCGGCCCCACGTTTTTCGCTATTTTTGGGGGCCGCTTAAATTAACTTTCTTTTACAGATGTTTTGATCTAGATACGTAAAAATACTCTGATCTAGATTGCCGCAAGTGCCGCTTCTTTAAATTAGTTAATGATACAAAAAAAGTTAGAGATCAACAGAAAAAAAGGGGTCTACTTCTACTCAGATGATTTTTATTTATTAATATCTTAAACTTTTTTTAACCCGGGCTCAATTTACACCAAATTTCAAGTCTGTAGCTCTTACCGTTCTCGAAATATCGTGTTTACACACATAAATTCTTACAGATAGACGGACGCACGAACCTATGGCCGAAAACAGCTTTTTTGTATCCTGAGGATATGATTAGTCCAGAAATGTGAAAAAACTGGTCTAGTTTTCGACGAATAGGTACACAATTTTCTTTATTACTTTCCTTACGTAGCCACCGTTGCCGAGTGAGTTAGCGCGCTAGGCATTGCACGCATGGTTCGATCCCCAGCGGGGCAGGAATTTTTCTGCTCTGTACTTGGATGTTCGGGGTCCACGCATACCTCGTGAGGAAAAATGAGTAGTTACTTGTATGAGTAACGACCAGTGGCGGCATTACCAGAGTAAAAAGAAATGAATGTAATAAAATTCGAAAAGTAAAGGAGGCTGCTCTTTGTATTGCTTCACCACAAATAAAATCATACTTACTAACATAGGATAAGGAAAGTAAAAAATCAATACAGGGTATATTATGTGATGTAATTCCACTACTGATTACTATACTGTGATTGTTGTCCTTGTTTTAGCTTGCCCATCCCGTGTAGTATGGCTCCTCTCTGATGGACGAGAAGTGGTGCAGTTTGCAATTGCGAACTGTCCTTAAGGTATTCCTTACAAACTGTAACCAAATTTTGAATACAATTCTTTCGTCGGCGGGACTTTACGCATGGTAAGCGAGTATCTTACCACTGAGCTATTCGTGCGCTTTAAAATGTTGTTCGGTTAAAACTATATTTAATTCGTTAGTGATACTAAATAGATAAATTTGTTTCTTTTGTGTTATTATATCACAATAAATTATAAGATTGCAACATAATATACCACCACCGGGTCCACCGGTCGCTGCTCACACCAATACCTGTTATCACTTTCCCTCACGAGGTATGAGTGGATCCCGTAACATCCACAATACAGAACCAAACAAATCTGACTCCACTGGGATTCGAACCCAGGTCACCGTGTGTCCAAATCTAGCGCGCTACTCAATCTGCCACGGTGACAATGATGTTAAAGATATTAAAAAATCTGGTATAATAATAATTCCGTGTCCGTAAGATAGGTATTGATACCTAAATCACTGTGGTGAGAGGATTATATGGACGCCCAGATCCAATGTCTAGGCTCCTTTCATGTCCATTGATTCTATTTGGCTTTAACGTCCTGACTTGAGGTAGACAGGACGGGGGTTTTACCCTCCATTCACTGGGAATAGTACCAGCTACCCACATTAACCTCACCCAGCCTGGGTAGGGCCGGAATTGCCAGCCTCACATGGTCAGAGGGAACAGAATTTTCTGTGCGAAAAGTCTGCTCCAACCGGGAATCGAACTCAGGATCTCTGGACTACGGGCAGTAGTCACAACCGTTACGCCACGGAGGCAGGAAAAAAAAATCTGGTGTAAACATCACACGACTTTCCTTATCCTATTAGGAATAAGAACAGGACTAAAAGCCATTAGTGACTCAAAGGTAACAGTTGGCTAAAAATAAATGTCCAATTTTATTGGTAATCAACACCTCAAAATCATTGGATTTGATTTGTCACAACCTCCACCTACGATAAATAATAAAAAAAACACTGCCAATTATGGACACAATACTTCCTCGTGATTGTTTCACATTGTAAACACGTGCCAATTTTGAGATTTTATACAAAATTACTTGTATCTCCAAAACGACTGAACCGATTTTCTTCAAATTTGTTTTATATGGTAGAATATCGTTTTTTCTATATTCTAGATTCCACAAAAAATTCTGTATTGGCAAGTCGTGGTCCTTATTATTTTTACTTTTTTGTCCAAAATTTCGGATTTTCTTAAATATCAGAGTCAAATTATAATTAATTTAAAAATAAATATAAATTACCTATTTAAAACAATAATATGCATATTCTTACAAAATTTCATCGAAATCGGGTGTACCGTTCACGAGATATAAGCGTTTAAGTAAAAAGTTAGTGGTCAGGCGCATCTCTTTCACCCAGAACCGCTGGTATGAATTTGATGAATTTAAAATGGAACCATCTACAAAATGTCTCCTAGATGTGTGCAAAATTTCATCAAAATCCGTCGAGTAGTTTTTGAGATTTGCGCGTTACAAGGAATCGTTTTAACAGACAGACGGACCGACACAAAACCAAATTTGCTCAGGAGGTTATAAAACGTCCAGAAATATAAAAAAAATTGAAATCGGAGCAAAAATAATATTTTCTTTTACAAAAACGAACACTATACTTCCGATTTCTAATATTAGAAATTTCTCGGAAGTAAATGTTGGTCTAATGAGGACCCTCGAAAATACCGGTAAATTAGGTCCGGATTCCAAAAAGTTCAAGATATCAAAAAAATGATCTGAGTAAACCCCTATTGTTATTTTAACAAATTCAAAGAAACGGCCCTTCCGGCCGATTATTGCGGCCGCAAGTACCTAGCTCTTACCGTTCTCGAGATATCTTGTTCACAGACGGACAGACAGATGCACGGATCAATGGCCGAAAATCACTTTTTTGGTATTCTGAATTTTTTTTATATAATGGCTTAACACTTTGAGCCCATGAATACCATATATGACCCTCAGCTGACATTTCACAAAGGACATGAGTACCATATATGGCTACGTATGAGTTCGGTGCGGAAAATAAAAAGATGTATGAGTTCGGTGCCGCCTAAAAAAGGTCATGTATGAATTCGGTGCCGCCTAAAAAAGGTCATGTATGAATTCGGTGCCCTGGTACTTGCCCTGATGATCAGGTAATTATAGTATTTTTTTCCTTATAGGCATGGCCTTCAATTAATAAACCGAGGCATGGCCTTCATTGTATTTTACCTAACCCTACTATAAACCCAAGGCATGGCCTTCATTGTATTTTACCTAACCCTACTATAAACCCAAGGCATGGCCTTCATTGTATTTTACCTAACCCTACTATAAACCCAAGGCATGGCCTTCATTGTATTTTACCTAACCCTACTATAAACCCAAGGCATGGCCTTCATTGTATTTTACCTAACCCTACTATAAACCCAAGGCATGGCCTTCATTGTATTTTACCTAACCCTACTATAAACCCCAGGCATGGCCTTCATTGTATTTTACCTAACCCTACTATTAACCCTAGGCATGGCCTTCAAGGAGGAAATGGACAGCCTTGCTGAATGTAACTATCTACAACATAATCTACTAACTTAATAACAGCAGGATGACTTTTAACAAGCAACAGAGTACATTTTAAAAAAACAATCAATTTATAAGTCATTAGGACCGCACCGAACTCATACATTACCTTTTTTCGGCGGCACCGAATTCATACGTGCGAAAAAGGTGCGGGTAATCTTCGCACCGAACTCACCTATTGCCCCATATATGACCCTCACCTAAAATTTCACTGTAGACTTGTGTACTCTATATGGTATTCACGACCTTCCTTTACTTGGAAGATATGAGTACTCCCTATGGTATTCGTTTCTATGTGTATCTCATAGGGAACAGGTTCTAGTGGTCCTTGGGAGCAATGTATGAATGTTGGGTTCTGAAATTTGTGGTCCCTCGAGCTCACTCGCCGATCCCAGCTCTGGGGCTCAAAGTGTTAAGAAGTCTCAAGACTAACCAGCTTTATTTATTTATTTTTAAAATTACAATATTATTTAAAAAATATCAAATGATACCGAATAACTAGCTTAATTAGGGTAGGTATGTTACCTATTCATGGTCTTTAAAAAAATAACAAATTCACTTCACAGGAACCGAAATCATTTAAATTTTATTCATTGAATTATTTCAAGAAAGTTTATATAACATCACAAAGATATTTTTTTATACATATAACAAATATACAGGATGTACAATTATATACATAAAGTCTCACTTTCACTCAGGCCTGAAATTCTTAAAAATTAATTGAAAAAACAACAAAAAAATCCGAGTGTAATATTATTATAATAGCTCAATATCACAACTAGAAGAAGTAGAAAAAGAAGAAGAAAAAAATCTTCAACGCTCCACCGTTGGTAGAAATCAGGTAAAAGTTGGTATGGTGGAGAATATCAAATAATGTCGGAAATTGATATTCAAAGTTTATTCCATTTTTTTAAACATCTCTTGTCGTTTCGGTGATTTGGCTAATCAATCGAAACTTTATGAACACACTGTATAAAAAGGCTTACAAGTTTTTGAATTTTTTATATGGCCTGGTTGAGACTTTAAGTACATCTTGTATTTTGGATGATTTGTGGACACAAGTTTAAAGCAATGGTCTAACTAACGTATCAAATTTGTTTAACTAATGTATTTGGTACATGAGTTAAACTATTCAATGTTATCATAATATATTAACACCACTACTACATATTTATAGTATTACTATAAAATAAAATAAAATACTAATAAATAAATGAAAAAAAACTAGGGGATCTACCCAATATAAGGAACTGATTACATAAAATTCAACAAAACAAACATATAACAGGGAAAATAGAAATACTGTATGATAACATGTAGATGCAATACCCCTCATAGGGGGAGGCCCATGCTCCATAGGGGTGACAGAGGGCTATATTATTATAAAAACAGGAGATTATTATTATTAAATTATTTATTAACAGGACATTTATCTACAAACGAATAAGTATAAAAATAAAATACAAATTTGAGAACAAAGTTTAAAAAAAAAGAATCAAACACATAATTTCTTGAAAGTAAAAAAAAAAAAAAAAAAAAAAAAAAACAAAGTTTCATCATATATGTACAGCTACTGAATGATAGGAGAGTGGAAGTTTGTCAATGCACAAGCACATGCAACAATGTCCATCAATCCTATCAATTTGTTGTCAATAGATGAATGAGGTGACAGTAAATAAAAGTGCCGAAGTCTTCCTATCACTCTTTCAACATGAATCTTAAGGGCCGCAATTTGTTTAGTGAGACGTGCATCACCTGATAAAAGAGCACCTGCACTTTCAACACTTGGGGGTCTCACTAGCATAGCTCCCTTTTGAGTTGTCTTTTACTACATGTTTAAAAGCCCTGTCAGTCATTACCTGAATAACAGGCTCTAGTTTCTCTAGAAATCCGTATTCACGTAGAATTTCTGCAACAGATACCCTACCTCCATAGCCAGGAGAAACATAGCAGCAAGTACCATCTGGAGTGCATCATATTAAATATTTAATTTTTTGCATGGTGTAGTTTTTTATTTATTTTATTTTACAGATAATAAATTTCTGCCATTTGCAATCCAGAGGGCAAAGTACTCAGAATACTTGAGCAATTTCCTCTCTGGATTACAAGTGACATTTTTTGGAATCTGAATAAGTCAAAGCTTGATTTACATTGTCACTTGGCTTTTGTATTTTTATTTCGAAACAATCTATTATTACAAAAACTTTAGAAAACCGTGACCTAAAGGAATGGGTTGATTAAAAAAAATAATTGGGTTTTGGTTGGCCAGAGAATAAATTTGTTGAAACATAAAGCCAATTTTGGTACAGTTATTCAAAACACATTCCCAATATAGGCAGGGGATAAATTAAAGTCTAAACCCAGAACACGGTATGGTTCATTCCAGCAATTTTTTTTCAAACAAATGAATATATCCTGCTCTGATCATTGGCAGTGATTTTTTAAAGCATTTATTAAAAAATGTCCATTGTTAGGAAGTCCTAAGGAAAGCATAAGATTAGACTCTACTTTCCTCTTTGTATTTGGATAGTTAGTTCCTAAGGATTCAGTTAATGGACTGGATCCATCAGTAGACATGGGTTGAAAATCAGTCACAGAGACTACACTGATGAGCTTTCAATGTCTGTGTCAGTGAATATATCTTCTACTCTCAATTTTGTTTTAATGTCAGTGGTGTTTGTCAAAACATCTGCTGTAATACAAATAGCCATTATACCAGTTGTTACCATGTCTGGTTTTATAAAACGGTAAGTCTCTTTACTTCTATAATGTGGTTTCACTTGGATACCATAGTCAACATAAAATTGATGATGTGAAGTATAGGTTGATCAATATTAAAATCTATCTCCTCTCTTTCTGGTTCAATCTGTTCAGTTGCAACCTGCTCACTTTCTTGCAATGCTGATTGCACAAACTTCTCTTTTTTCCCAGGTAGTGGACAACTTGTTGGGTTTTCTTTGGACAATATTTTCCATCCGTCCTTGACAAGCAAACTTGTGTGGCACAACAACAGGCTTTAAGATCATTGGTGTTCTTGGCATCATTCTACACTTCATGCTGTTTTCTAAATAATTTTTCAACTGAAACAGATTAAAAATAAGAAGAATGTCAATAACAACAGGCAATGTTTTCATTTTTTTTGAGAGTATAAATTGATCTACATTATCTTTACAAATTCAAGCTTATCTCAAGCTTATTATGCATTATGCAAAGTATGTTAAAATTGTGAATCCTATAAATTCCACAATTTTCAGTCCAAAGAATCATCAAAATTAACATTAAACTAGAAAAAACACACTACCAATAATGGACACAATACTTCCTTGTGGTTGGTACACATTGTGGACTTGGCAATATTGAGATTTTATACTAAATCAATTGCATCTCCAAATCTTTTTAAAAATTCTCATTAAATTTGTTTAAAAAGGTAGTATGCTGTTTTTCCTACATTTTAAATAGGTACCACCAAAAATTCGGTATCGGCAAGTTGAAGATTTTGGACTTTTTTGTCCAACATTTTAGATTTTCTTAAATTTCAGAGCTAACACACATTTTATTAAAAAAAAAAAAAAACTAATTAAAATTCACTATGTAAACCACTGTTACACATATACAATCATTATCAAAATCAGGTGTCAAGAAGTGTTTAAGTGAAGAGTTAGAGGTCAGGCACGTGGTCTCTAGCTCCAAGCACCACTAGTCCAAAGTTGATGGATTTAAAATGGGACCATAATTATACAATATTTTTCTTATGGGTTTAAATTTTGTTGAAATGTGTTCAGTATTTTCTGAGATTTGAGTGATACAAGGAATGTATTTAATAGACCAACAGACAGAGACAAAACCAAAGTTGACCAGGAGGTTATGAAAAGTCCGGAATGACACTGAACAGATTTGATTTGTTATTTTTTTTTAATATACATATGTGTTTACACATGTTAAACAGTTAAGCATTAACAAGCAATAACTACTGCAGTCATTACGTAACTTGTGCCACCTTGCTGTGAGATACTTAGATTTTTTAAATAATGCACACTTTCTATGGGAGGGTAGGTCATTTTGATTATCTAAATATAAAAAAAATATACTCACATCAAAGTGATCTTCGCAGCAGTATGCTCCTGATGCAGCTGTCAAAAGTTGATCTCTTCTCATGATGGTACACCATAATTTCCGTTTTTCTATACCTCTGGGAACGGAGATGAAAGTTTCTTGGGTGTTTTATAAGTTGTGCTTTCGCACAGTGGCACACAACAGCTTCTATATGTTCCTGACATGTCTAATAGCTTGTTTATTCCCTATGTAAACAAATGAAATGGATTTCGTGATTTCTTCAAAAATAAAAGTCGGAATAAAGGCGGACAAAAAGATTTTATCTCTTTTCACCTGTAGCCTTGCGTCATGTTGAAAGTGAAAAGAAAAGCAAATACGTGGGGACAAAACTTAAGGAAAACTAAAATAATTGAAATCCTAATTTAAGGTAAACTTAAATACCTTATATTCAAATAATTAAAGACAAGCGAAAATTTTATCTTAATTAAAACTTAGTTGGTCATCTAGAATTTAAAAAAATAAAATTGGTCCTTAAATATAACCAGAATGATAAACAAAATGCAGAATGTCCTGAACAATCACCGTGGGATTTCTTGCTACCTCTACCATGGGAAGATGTTATCCTAAAGTCTAAACTATTCATCCAGTACAAAATGTCCCACTCTGAGGGAATGAAAATGCTTTGTTGAAATTTGTACTACCTATTATGCATATTAACAGTCCGAAATTACCTGTCAACTTCACAAACATCAGCTAAAAAAAATGTGAGGTAACTTGACTCTGCCTCAAATTGAGATAAATATTCTATTATTGTTATTCTATACTTTAGAATTCAAATTTCAAGAAATCTAAACCATTGAAATGAAAGACAAAAATGAGTCGCGGTCAGAGTTTCGAACCTTCCTTCCTCAGAACCTTCACTGTCTAGAAATTTGCTAACTTCACACTGTATATTCCATGTCTGCTATTTTTAATCAATTTCAGGATAGCTAGTATAAATGTTGTGGGATATCTTCTTGTGGGATATTTTAATATCAGTTTTCTAATGTCCGCTGTGCTAATGTCCATTCATCCATTCCAAATTCCACTACATAACTTGTTTTGTATTTCCAAATAATATATCCATTACCCAAGCTCGATTCTACGTTCAACGAGGGGCTGTTTTCTCCTGTTTTGGCTTCTTCTTTAGCTACCTATACTTGATTATTCTGGGCTCTTGAATTTTTAAATTTCAAGTGACCTGCAGCATCTACCTACATTCACAGTGGTTTGTTCAATAAAACGTGAGTTCCCTCTGAATTGAGGAATCTATCTTACTTGTCTACATAAATTGTGGGGAAATCTCAAGTGCTCTTCTTATAGCCTTATGATTAGTTCAGACAACAAGCTTAATACTACAATTTCTGGTAAATAAATCTGAGTTATATTTTACCAGTTTAACAGCCTGATTCACCTGCGCAAAGTATAAAATATCACTCCCAAGTGTGTTTCCGAGGTAGTTTTGTCTATACTTAATTAGTTCCTCAGAACCTTGATTTATTATCTAGTAACCATAACAAATATCAATTAGTTTGCTACAAAATCTATAACACATATTTAGAACCAATAATTAGATTCAGGTTAGATGTATTGTCAAAGTAACCTGTTGAGCAAGTGCTTTTAAAGTTACACCCAGACGGGTGTAATTTTCAGACTACAGGACCTATATCAATTTAATCATAATGTATATTAACAGTTTCAAATAAAAGCAGCAGCAGTAGGGTCAACTTATGAAACAGGATTAAAGTTTGGATCAGTCAGATCTATTCCATTTGGGTGTTATCTTAGACTCAAAGCTCTCTTTTGTTCCTCATATTACCAATCTCTCCATGAAATGCCATCATCTTCTCAGCTATGTGTGTAGGAATTCTAAGGATCTGTCTTCTGATGCCTTTAGTCTTCTTTTCAAATCCTTGGTAAGCTCTCTCCTAGAGTATGCTTGTTCTGTATCGACACCTTATTATGAAGGATTCTATCATTCCAGCATAACCCAACTGGTTTTAAGGTTAAAAAAAAAAAACAGGAGATTGATACAGTTCTCACACACCAAGCCATAAGAAAATGTCTCATACCTCTATGTAGGAATAAATTGTGTTTTCTTCTTCTTTTTTTTCAGATTCTAGCTTTGTTCAGAAAGTGTGGCTGGTAAATCATCAGATTCCCATACAAAGTCAGGAGCTTCAGAATTATAGGAAGATGTAGTATGAAGATCTTCGGCATTTACAAAAAGAAGATATAAGAATTCATGATACCACTTTGGTGAAGAAAAAAACTCCAATTAACTGAACCCTTGACAGCTTTCACTTCATCACTGATGTATCCAATGCTGCATGGCTGGAGCAGTTTATACAGCAGTGAAGTACCTGCCCTTCTCAGAGCACTTACTCACATCCATGAGCAATCAACTCCTAACAATTACCTTATGAATGCTGACAATACCGATTCACTGACTATACTATCTATCACCTCTTAAGTAAACCCACCCTGAGAACTATGTGATGGAGAAAATGTATGAAACAAAATTAAAAAAGGACATATAATTAACTTATTATGATTCTCTGCACACACGGAAATTCTGGGCCTTGAGTATGTTTAAAAGGCTGCAAAACAAGCATGATCATCCTTCATTTACTGTCTGGTGTAGTGGTGTTCCTATGGACAAGTGAAATGCCAGTATCAAGAACATAACACTAAACAAGTGGATAAATAAATGGGTCTAAATTCTTGAAAAAAGATTAAGGTACCTATGGCTGGGGGACATTAAACAGGGAGAAGACCAGTGTCTCACTAGAGGACTATACACAGAGAACTGATTAGCCAACCCTTACAAGCTAGGCTAGCTTGTACTTTCCTAATGGCTTTGAAAAAGTTCAAGTCCTCAAGATGGTTGATCAAAACTTCAACTAAAAAAGGTTAAAATAAGATTCTATAAGAGCCTTTGAGCTGCACAGACCTGGTTGTAGTGACAAGAATAGTGATTGTTTACACTCTCTCCACATAAATTAAAATTTAAATATATTTTTTTTAAAGAGCCTCATCACCAAACTTGTCTCCCATCAAATTATTTTGAACTGCACTGCACTAAGTAATGAGATTCTAAGCCGTCATTTATTAAATTAGAAATCTTAACACTACCATCACTTTACATTTTCCCTGATGCATGTAAAAATGCAAAAACCAGTATTCCTTTATTTTTAAGGGAATTAATTTTCAGCCAATTTTTTTTGCCTACACGGCCCCAGTCAGGCTGGACATGGACCAACTTTAAAATCTTAAATAGAATGTTATGTCTTTTGGCATAGTGTTTTAAAGGTCTTATTGAGAGACGTTCATAACAATAAATTTCAGTGAGCTACAACTTACTGTTCTTGAGATACAGGGTCGGATGTCCTGCATAATATCCATATATTTTGACCTATAACTCGTTAACCGTAAATTATGGAGATAATAACTCCTTATGACAAGCCCTGTCAAAAAAGTTATAACTCGACATACTCTGATGATGTTAGTTTCTGGTCGGTTTCGTCAGCCAGCCGGACGAGTTATTATTAACAAAAAAAAATTCTCCATAATTTACGGTTAACGGTTATAGGTCAAAATATATGGATATTATGCAGGACGTCTGACCCTGTATCTCAAGAACGGTAAGTCGTAGCTCACTGAAATTTGTTGTAATGAACTTCTCTCAATAAGACCTTTAACAATATGCCACAAGACATACCATTATATTTAGGATTTTAAAGTTGGTCCATGCCCAGCCTGACTGGGGCCATGTAGGCAAAAAAAAATTTGGCTGAAAATTAATCCCCCTAAAAATAAAGGATTACGGGTTTTTTGCGATTTTTGATATTTTGTCGTTTTTGAGAAACCCAGGCCTGGGTGAGACTTTATGGATGCCCTTAATATGTGTGATATTGTTTTTCTTTTATTACTCTTTATACATAGGTATGTATTTTGGATAATATTGATTCAAACATTTTATAAAGCTTATTTTGACAAAGCTAAACATTTTAGAAACACTTTAATAAGGTTACTATTTCCTCTCCTGGGTATTTAATTTACCTGGCATAAAATTTAGTAGCAAATAAAAGATACTACTTGATGGAAAATATTCAATTTCAAGACAATTTGGTCAAGATTTGAATGGGTCACATCCTTAAAAATTGTGTGTAATGTTCTTCCTGTGCAATCCATCCCTGGCAGAAGCTCCAGTACTCCTCAGTGCAGAAGATGCAATACTGAGAGAGAAACCTTTGCCCATGTACTTGGCTCCTGTCATGTTAGTGAAGAGATTCATTCAACCGTAAAGTGGATATCTTGTGCTGGAAAGGAGATTAAGGCTTCATTATTAATCCAACAGTGTGCACAGAAAAATCATGTAACCAAGCCAAAGAAGTGGATGAAGAGAAATACATCCATTTATGAACCCTGTATAACCTATATTAAAGAAAAATTTAACATAACAGAAATCAAAGTGATCGGATTGCTGATTGGTGCACGAGATGCTATGACAAGTTTTTTTGAAGAATTTAGAAAAAGTTTTAATCTTCCAAAATCCATTTTAAAAGAAATAATGACAACAACAGTTAGAGGTTCTTGCAAAATCATCCATAACCATCTATACAAAAATAACATTTAAAAAACATCAAAAAAGAAAAGAAAAAAATATCTATAAAAAACAAAATCATTCACCAATATTAATGTTCAAAATCACTGAACTATGTACCTACTGTGTCTATTGGCAAACATCATGAGATGTCAGTTGTTGTTATAATATATTCAATGCTTATTATTATTAAAGCTGTTGATGAAATGCTAACATTAATAAATAAGAAGCCAATTTGTGTTTTTCAGTTACATATATATCTTTTCATTTTCATGGTCAAAAAATATGTACAAAGAAAATATGAAACAAACAGAATATAAAACATAGAAACAGCAGATAAATTAAGCCTAGTAGACTTAATCAATCTAAATCTATACATAATTATAGGTAATTAAATAACCATGGAATAGTGGTAAAAGGAAAATAAGACTTTCAAAACAAAGTTTTGTAAAATAAAGAACAGCCTCATTCCGGAAAGATTTTTTTGTTTGTTTTAAAGTGGGTTTAACGTCACTTGCATGGTCATATCATGACCAAGCTCACAAACCTGCTACCCACATTAACCTCACCCAGCCTGGGTTGGGCCAAAGTCTTCACCTCATTGAACATTGCTTAACTTTGGTGATAATACAAGAACTTGCGTACTCAACTTGCTATCAACACTGGCTCTAAAAGATTTTGGACTTTCATTATCTCCAACAAGCATAACATATTACAAATCTGCACAAACTGTTTAACAAAACAATGAAATTTTGAAACACTTATTATATGCCAGCCTCACATTTTCAGAGAACAGAAATTTCTCTTTAAAAAAACAACTGGGAATTGAACTCAGGCTTTTTGGATTACGGGGAAGTCAAATCCTGAATAATGTAAACTACCTACCATTTTTTTAAAAATAAAATAAAATCACAACACATTACAATAAAAATTGTACTTATATTAATAAAGGAACTGTCGAAATTTGCAACACTTCTTTCATTTTTTTTTTTTTTTATATGTACTGTTATTCCAGACTGGTAAATGATCCATGAGAAACCACTCTCTTGATTTGAGATAGTGAGGAAGGAGGTTTTATTCTGAATTTACTGCGAATAGTACCAGCTACCCACATTAATAAAGGCTTAAAATGCCAGCCTCACATTTTCAAAAGAAACAGAATTATCTATTTCAAACTGGAAATTGAACTCAGGATTTTTGGATTACAGGGAAGTCAAATCCTGAATAATGTAAACTACTATTAAAAAAAAAAATCACATTACAATAAAAAATTGTAACTACTTATATTAAAAAAGGAACTGTCAAAATTTGCAACACTTATTTTTTCTTTTCTTCCATTTTTTCCATGTGTTTTTATTCTAGACTGGTAAAAGATCCATGAGAGACCACTGTCTTGATTTGAGATAGTGAGGAAGTGGGTTTCATTCTGAATTTACTAGGAATAGTACCAGCTACCCACATTAATCTCACCCAGCCCAATAAAGGCTACAAATGCCAGCCTCACATTTTTAAAGGAACAGAATTATCTGTTTCAAAACAGAAAAATGAACCAAGATCTTTGGATTACGGGCAGTAGTCAAATCCTGAATAATGTAAGCTACTGTTTTATAAATGAAAATTTATGAAGACATAAAAAAAATGGTGGTTTTATTCTGAACTTACTGGGAATAGTACCAGGTACCCACATTAACCTCACTTAGCCTGATAAAGGCTAGAAATGCCACATTTTCAAAGGGAACAGAATTTACTGTTTGAAAAAAAACTGTGAATTGAACACAAGATCTTTGGATTATGGAACACTATAGTCAAATCTTCAATAATGTGAACCTATTAAAAATTATTTAGCCTGTCAGTTCTCTGTTTGTAGTTGTCTAGCAAAACACTTGTCTTCTCCCTGTTTAAAATCCCCCAGCCAGACACCTGTTAAGAGTGTAATTCTGATCAAATGGAATATCTGAAACAGGTTAATCTCCAGCAATTCCACATACATATCCTGGAAATCCTGGTTTGACTGTAAACATTGTGAGGTATTGTTTGGCTATTGCTTACCCCACTCAAGTTGAGTGAGGTTAATTTGATGAGCTAGTTTGTAGGTTATTAGTAATTGGAGTGTAAAACTCCCTTATGATTAATGCATGCACATTGATCTCATGAACTTCTATACTTTAGAACAGTAAACTTTTTATAGAGAATTTTTTTTTTTTAGTTGCCTACACCCTAAAACTGTCATGTAGTAACTTTCAAACAGTCAACTTGTTGGACTTTTATCAGAAATTGATAGATAATCTTAATATATAAATGTCAAAGTCACTGACTGACTGACTGATCATCGCTGTTTCTCCGAACTGGTAAGTCCTGGGAAGCTGAAATTTGGTAGGTAGCTTTGTCTTATAGTCTCGATGTGCAATAAGATGGGATTTTTCGAAATTCCCACTACAACACCTGCCATTAGCGAAAAAGGATTTTTTGCTTTGCAGGCCATGCCTCAGGCCGCAAAGCGGGCGACAGCCCCCTAGTATAATTATAATGTTAAGTCATCAAACTGTAGTCTGCCTTCATTATTGTCAAGTTTAATATGTTTGAGGAAAGTGGTAGCTTGAATAGGTTTCGACCATAGATCTTCAGGTTGCAGCTATATGTTTTCAGACATTTTGACCATCCTGATCTCAGTTGGTCAAGAATTATTCATGCTCTCTGAGGTAAAAGCATTGTAAAGTACAAGCTCTAGAACTATTATAAGTAACAATTAAGGCAATAAAACAGGTATTTTTTTATCTGTGCTCAATATGCGTTAACAATACAAATATAAAAATTAAAAGTGTTTGTTATGTGACTTGAGAATTTTTTCAGTTATTTTTTAAATTTTTTATAAATATCAACTAGCGGGTTACACCCGCCGCTTCGCCAGCCCATCAAACACACACAACGCACACCCACACCCACACACACACACACACACACACCCACCCCCACACACAACACCACACACACCACCACACACCCACACACACCACACACACCACACACACCCACACACCACCCACCCACACACCACACACACCCACACACCCACACACCACACACACCCACACATCACACACACCCACACATCACACACACACCACACACACACACACACCAAACATCACACACACCCACACATCACACACCACACCCACAATCATCACACACCACCACACACACACACCACACACACACACCACACCACACACACACACCCACACACACACACACACACCCCACACACACACACCACACACCACACACACCACACCACACACACACACACACACACACACCACACCCCACACACACACACACACACACACACACACACACACACACACACACACACACACCAAATGTCATTTTGGTTTGAAAAAAAAAACCTGAATATTTTTTGTCGCCCATTTATTTTCTGGTCTTCCCCGGCGTAGCTCAAGAATGGCTCATCAGAATTTCGCGATCAATATGTCAAATGAAAGCCTAAACCCTTGCTTAAAACTTTCTCGCTCTGAGTTGATAGGTCGTCACTTCAAATTTCAAGAAAAAAAGTCATTTAGGTCAAAAAACATGAATATTTTACATTTTACCCATCCATTTCTTTACCTTACCCGGCGTAGCTCAAGAACGGCTCATCAGAAATTCGCGATCGATATGTCAATGGAAAGCTCAAACCCTTGCCTAAAACTTTCTCGCTTTGAGTTGATAGGTCGTCGCGACAAATTTCGAGAAAAAATGTCATTTATGTCAAAAAACGTGAATTTTTTTTGCGTCACCCATCCATTTTTATCCTTACTCATTATAGCTTAACCTCAGGGAGATATAATCTAGCCTAGAAGAATTTCCTGATCCAAGCGGATCTATGTGCAAAATTTCAGGTTTCTCGGTCAAACGGTGTGGATTTGTATAAAGAACATACATACACACATACATGGTTTAGGTATCCGTCGAGTCCGACGTTTCCTCATCTCTCATGAATCTGCAGGTGTTGGATCTTAGGTGACTTTTCAGACCGGCGTTGGAACGAAACTGCCGGTTGCATCGGGGTCTTGGACATGTCCATTCTGTAATTGCTGGGGTTGTATTCACTTGTGGTTGCCTGGTTGGAATTCTGGGACGGCTGTTGGTGTAAGTGTTAGATGTTGCTATTGTTGGTAGTAGTTTGATTGGTTTCAGTGTTTCATTTTGTGCATGTGGATGTTTGTTTCGAATGTGGCTGCTGAGACCACTACCTTTTTTCGCTATAAATATGCAATAGGTGCAGTTGAGTTTTGGCGTTGTTTCTTTTTCAGGAATCTGTTCTTTATGTGCCTGAGATAAGTGCGATAGCACGTACTGTCTGCCTTGTTTACCAGTACGATTGAAAGGGCAGATAGGGCATTGCCATGTATGAGTTTCTTCTATGATGTGTCTATCTTGTCGTTTCTGTTTCATATTGTTTAGTGTTTCATTATGTTTGTTTTTGATGGACTCACTAATCTTAGATCTCCAAGTCTGACGGTCAGCTGCCATTTTTCTCCACTCTGTCTCTGGTATATTTAGTGATTTGAGGTCGTTTCTTAGTCCATCAATCCATCGTTTCTTTGGTTTACAGCGATCTCGTTTTCCATGTTTTAGCTCTCCAAATGCAACTTGATGAGGGGTTCTCTCATCGCTCATTCTGCTTATGTGACCGGCCCAACGAAGACGTCTAATATCAATTATTTCATGGAGCTGCAGCATCTGACATTTCAAAAGAACTTCTTCGTTAGGTACATAGTCTTGCCACTTGATTTTTAGGATAGTTCTTAAACATACATACATACATACACACATACAGACAGCTTTCTTTTATAGATATAGATATGAAGAGACGACATATTGCATACACAGTAAAACATTTATTTTTTAAGGCGTTTTCTCTATTCCGATGTCTTGCGAAAAAAATATTTAAAAAGCCTTATAAAAGATTGTGGAAACCTGTTTATAAACCTTGCCTGAGTAAGATTTCCGCAAACTTATTTTTTTATACTTCTTAAATCTTGTAAAGTAAAGGTTATTTTGAAACGGAAAATTGCACACTTTTTTATACTTTTTAAATCTTGTGAAGTAAAGCTTATTTTTTCAAGGAAAATTCAGAGTCTACAAAAGTTGTGTAACCTTGTGTGTCGTTTGGGGTACTTTGATTGCAGTTATTATAAGCCCTATCAGAATTTTTTGTAGTTAGATACTTAGATCTACATTTATCTTTCATTTTGCAACCCTGAGTAACCATCAGTTTCACAACGGGAGAAAAAGTCCATGTTTACAGACCTGCATCTTGATAGAAATGAATGAAGTTAAAGAGATTAGGTACCTGTTACCAGTGGCGTAGCCAGGGGGGGGGGGGGTTGGGGATAACCCCCCCTCCCTAGAAATTTCCAAAAAAAAACCAGAATCTTGATTTTTTTTTTTGTTAGTGACACGGTTTAAATGAGTAAACCCCGTAAACTAGATAAATAAATAAAGATGGAATATACGTTAGGCGAGATTTCTGAACCCCCCTCAAACCCCCCCCCCCCGAAATCCCTCAACCCCCACGGAAAACCCTCAACCCCCCCCTTCCCCCCCCTCCCCCAAATGTAGGAGGTCTAACTACGCCACTGCCTGTTACACTAAGCCATACTCTGAACCCTCTATTTCTGCACTACCAGACTGACTGGTGTACTATTCATAATGCAGGTTGAGGTATCTATTATTTGAAAACTTGTGCCTGTGTATCAAAAACCACAAGGTAAGACTGAGTTTAGTCTTTATGATATTGATTGTATTTTGTATCGTTGACAGTTCTACTTTTTGGGTTTCATACTAAGCTATTCGTTAGACCGGCTGAGTTCTGCATCAATCCAGGACTCAATGCCCCGGCTTGCTCTAGGACTCTATAATTTGGATATAATATTAAGCATCGAGATATAAGGTAGGGGAGAACTCGTGATCCTTAAAACGTCCCGTAAAATCGGCCATCTTTGTTCGACTTAACACAGGAAATCACATCAAGAACAAATTATTTTTTCTCTTACATGAACTGAGATCATATAACATAGAGGGAACCTTACCTATCTCGAATTGAAAAAATTTCTACGTCCAACTTTGAACCGCTTTCAACAAATCCCGGCCTCTGATTGGTTCAATTTATTTGATTTTTTTTGTTTACCTCATGCAGTGGCGGATATCTAAACATCGTTAATTTTCACGTCAGATACCAAGACTTATACTACTACATACTCGTAATAAGTATAAAATAAGGAAAGAAAACGAGGAAACAAAGACAAAAATAACTAATAGGTAAGTAATAATAATAATAATGCTTTTTCTTTGTGTTATTATGTCACAATTTTAGTGGGTAGCGCAGAATCATAGGACTTTACCACTTTAATTTACAATATCTTGTATTATTTTTTTGCCTAAGATTCTGCCACTGGTCGCTGCTTCACATTAAAACAGCTACTCATTTTTCCTCACGAGGTATGAGTGGACCCCGAACATCCAAGTACAGAGCAGAAAAAATCCTCCCCCGCTGGGAATCGAACCCAGGTCACCATGTGTGCAATACCTAGCGCGCTAACTCGCTCTGACACAGTGACTACACTAATAGGTAAGTATGAAAAAAAAAAAAATATTGTTTAGCCAGCGTCGATGGCATGTTGAATACACCGGTTCCCTTCAGAACACCGAAGTTAAGCGACATCCAGCGAGGTTAAGACTTGGATGGGTGACCATTCAAATTCTTATTCTCGTGACGCTGGCTTTTCCCGGCCCCACTCAGGCTGGGTGAGGTCAATGTGAGTAGCAGGTTTGTGAGTTTCCTGCGAATGGAGGGTAAAACCCCCGTCGTGATATGACCATGGCAGTTGAAAGCGACGTTAAAACCCCACTTAAAAAAAAAAAAAAAAAAAAAAAAAAACACTCCTTCGCGAGAGAAAAATTACTACAACTCCGGCACTGATTTTGAAATCAGCTGATGGTCCCTACAGGACGCAAATCTTGATACATCGGGTTCTCTCTATGTTATATTATGATCTTAGTGCTTACATGCTTTTGAAGATAATAACGCCAGCCATCTTGGATAGTTTGTGATGGGACACATTAATTTTCCATAAGTCGTATCCATGCATCTTAGAACGTGCCCATAAAGTATAATTATGCAATAAGCCTTACAATTAACGAGATATAGGTCAAAATTGTAGATGGATATTACCCAGGACGTCCGACCCTGTATCTCAAGAACGGTAGGTTGTAACTGTGTAGCTCACTGACTGTGTAACTGTGTAGATTTGTTGCAATGAACTTCTCTCGATGAGACCTTAAAAACAATATGGCACACGGCGTACCATTCTATATAAGATTTTAAAGCAAGCCCATGCCCAGCCTGACTGGGGCCGTGTAGGCAAATTTTTTTGCTGAAAATTAATCCCCATAAAAATAATGGGTTCTTGTGTTTTGTGATATTTTCAGCTATTTTCGAGAAACCCAGCCCTGGGTGAGACTTTATGGAAGCCCTGATTGTGCCCCGGAAACTCTTTCGCATTACTTCAGGGCACTCTTTACCTTTCAACACATTCCATTCCGGAAACGCAAAAAATTAGTCAGAATTTTCCTATACGGCCGGGTTTCGATCTCATATTCTAAATCATATCTAAATCAATGGTTTTGGATTCAGTTCTTTAAAAAAGTACAAGCAAATGTGTCCAAAATCTTGCTCAATTTAGACTTTAAAAGTTCAGGTGACTGTTTCAAAAAGAGTTATGTTTAATAACAGTGGAATATTTTGAGTTCATTTATAAGTACCTACAAGGTTTGCTTTTCAGGAATTGACTTTCAAAGTTCAAGGACAAAAGTTATAGTACATTACAATCTACAATGATTATTTAAATAATAGAAAGTCCAAGAGGAGATACAAATTTACTGAACAAACAAAACACTCGATAATGTAAGGGAATTGAATTAAATAAAATATCCCACAACAAGGGATGAAGGGATTGTAAATTTCCAATCAGAAATCCACAATAAGGGATCGTAAATTTCCCATCAGAAATTTGTACTATCTATCCTGAAATTGACTAAAAATAGCAGACATGTGTGAAGTTAGCAAATTTCGAGACATAATGAGTTCGAAGGAAGGAAAGTTCGAAATATTAAAACCGACCCGACAAAAATGGCCCTATCCTAAAAATCAATCGGCCCTTATCTAATCAACCGGCTGAGCGGTGAGTCTTCAAGCACATTTCAAATTTTGTTTTGAAATTTGAAAATGCACGTGAGAAATTTTGAAATTTTATTGATAAAAGGCTGAAGTAAAAACACAACATAAATTTAATAATATACATCAACTATAGAGCTAGTTTGGAATTTCCGGCTTTCTTAACTCATGAAATTCTTTTTTATTTGAACCTGTTAACTATTCTGGCTTGCAGACAATAGTTAAGTATCAAACGAACAACTGTTCTTCTCAGTTTGTCTCTCTGTACCATAAGAAGTACATCAGACAGGACATTCACAATGTCCTTCAAGGATCTTCACAGCAGTGATGAGGAAGACTTCGATGTTTTGGAGTATGACTACCACCAGGAAATTGTCCTGGCAGGCTACGGGGACATGTTGCATGACAAAGAAAGAGTGAGTATCAATAAGGTTAAGGTTGTCATAAAAAAATCAGTTTTTTTTAATCAGGAGATTTAGGTTGGAATTAATAGACAACATCAATAACTTAAGTCGTTGCTACGTGTCGGTTTTCCCTATCTTACACAGTACACAATCCGTAACTTAGCGCCACAGAGGTATTACAAAAATGTCTATTAATTCCGCCCTTAAATTTGTCCAGAAATGCTATCAGCTCCACATGTAAAAAAGTGACTGATTACAATACTTTCTATACCTTATAGGTAATAGAAAGTAGAAACAATGGAATCTATGGACATTTTTGTAATACCCCTGTGGAGCTCAGTCCAGATTTTGTTTATTGTTAGGGCAAAATTGATAACTTAAGCATTGGTTTTCCCTATCTTACACAGCATAGCATTGGTTATATTCCTGTGGAGCATAGCATTGGTTTTCCCTATCTTACACAATACACAATCCAAGACTTAGTGGCAAAGAGGTTTACAAAAATGTCTATTAATTTTGCCCTGACTTGAGTTCTTGATTTGCCTATTAATTTTGCCCTTAATGTGTTTATTTTGTAACACGTTTTTGGTGACTAGTGCACAGGGATAACAACCCTAAACTTATATTAGTCGTACTAAGCTGCTGATAATGTTGTATTTTAGACAAAATTGCCACACTCTGTTACATTTTCCATACTCCTAATAGAAGGTCATCAGGTTATCTGGAAGTAGTGTCCCTACATCTTAAGCACTAGGTCATGGGTTCAACTCCCACATAAAGCAGCTACTCATTACTCCTCATAAGAGATATAAGCAGATCCAGTAAAACATACAAAGTACAGTACTGAAAAAATCTAACTGCTGGGATTTGGACCCAGGTTACCATGCATGCAAGCTTATAGCACCACCCACTTGGTCACAGTGACTACTAGTCCTTTAAAATAAATATGCTTAAAAGAGTATGATAACTTATGATTTTTACCTTTCCCAGTAGGTAATTGAGTGTTTTCTCAACAGAGAAAAAAGGCAGGTTTTTTTAATGAATATTTATTTAAAGAGATGTCTTTAACATTCAGAGTCCTTGCATGTTTAGTTTCAGGATTTATATAGAAAAAAGCTAATCCATCAATAATTAATATTTCAGTACATACTTCATAGTTTTCATACCATTCAATTTAAATATTTTTCCCCCACAGAATTACATGTACTATGTAGCACTAAGAGAGGCCATTGAGAAAACAAAAGCAGCTGGAAAGAAAGCAAATGTTCTGGACATTGGTACCGGCTCTGGTCTTCTGTCAATGATGGCTGCCAAGTGTGGAGCTGATTGCATTTATGCTTGTGAGGTACAGTTACAAATACTTTATTTATACTGCCAGCTCAGGACAAAAGAGTCCCTTTCTTACTAGAAGTGGATGGTGTGACAATCATGAAATTAATGGGTTCAAACAAATAATATAGTTTAGTATCAAGGTTTGCATAGTTCTTATTTGATTGAATAAATAGGAGTAGAATAAAGCCATTCATCCCCTTTGCAACCAGTGCTATTTTTTAATGTCAACAAATCCCAAAATATATGAGGAAGAATTCATAGTTTCTCAAAAATTTCCAATCAATTTTTTATTGTTTTTAACATTCTTTTATTCTTCACTTTTTTCTAATATATTAAACCGTATTGATTATTGCCCAATTTTATTTTAAAAAACAGGTGAGACTTTAAAATTTATTTATTACTATTTTATTATTATTATCTTTTCAGAGTTTTGTTCCAATGAGTCAGTGTGCTCGGCAAGTCATAGCCAGCAATGGGTTTGACAAGAACGTTGTTGTCATTGGCAAGAAGTCCACAGAGTTAACGGTGGGACCTGGGTGTGATCTGCCTTACCGGATGAACATTTTGGTGACCGAGGTGTTTGACACTGAGTTGATTGGTGAGGGAGCCTACCTTACATTCTCTCATGCACATGAGAATCTCTTGGAGGTAAGTGTAAGACATACAGTGTTATGGTAAGAATTATTAAATTTTGTTGTAATAATAGAATCTTGCTACCTTTGTCCATGATGAATAGAATGAAAACCCAGCTGGGACATCACAAGTTATTCTTCCATTAAGAATTTTGACCACATAATACTATGTCTTGAGCTTACTGCTAGAATAATGTTAGTAATAAGTCCAAGCCAGGTAATAAAAATAATGCAATATTATTTTCCTCACTACTTGATAAGAATTCATGTCACCTTTCTCAACAGTTTTTTTTTTTAAACTTTGAGAAAGGGTACCATTCTACAATTTTAAATTCTGTAATTGTAATAAAAAGTTACATGGAATTGATTTTTAAGAAGTGGATAAGTTTTTCCAACAGTTGTTTTGGTAACATTATTAAATGTGATTATTTCTCAAATAGTAAATCCATGCAGCGGATGGGATTTAAAAACACAAAGACAGACTGTGAGAGTAAAGTGACCCTTTAAGTCTCATTCTTGCAAGATAAATAGAGTATTGTATTGTATGCACTGTCAAGGTAAATCTCATTCGTCAAACCAAAGTTGAGAGTGTAGTGGTGTGTCTAACAATTCATCAGCCAAACTTAGATTACATTTTATTAGTTATTAATTTGTCATTCACATACATATTTCTATGTGCGATCAACTATTAAAACCTCGGGGAACTAATAGCTATCCTTGTTTGTTAGGGTTTTCTCTAGTCTGTTCTCTCTCTAGTCTGTTCAAAATTTATCCAGGAATTAGGAAATAAATTAGCAGAAGAGACTGGAGATAAGAGAGCAGCATCCTACCTCATCCAACGTCTAAACCTGACCATTCAGAGGGGGAATGCAGCCAGCATTGCGGGCTCATTCCCCTTCACAAATTCATTGAATGAAGTCTTTGTGTTATAGTTTAATAAAAAGTAATTTTTAGGACTCGCCCTTTTCCCCGCGGCTGGCGTCCTCTAGCGAGACACTGGTCTTCTCCCTGTTAAACATTCCCCAGCCAGATTTATATTTTAATAGTATTTATTAGTGGAATCTCATCAGAAAGGACCATATCATATAGGACATAGTCATATAATTTTATTATATCATAGGTAATCAATCAAATCAAGGCTTTATTAATGTTTATCAATTCTCATAAATTGTTAACACAAGTACAAATACATTAAAATAATAATAATAAAAAATATAAATATTAGAAACTACAAGAGATAAGAAAAAAAAAGTAGAGCCTACCATAAATACTTATTATTAAAGGTTCAAGAAAAAAGAATATATAAAGAGAAGGGGAAAAAATAGACCCAACTCAACATAAGATCATTATCAATTTGTTCGTGTTAATTTATCACAGTAAGGGGTGCCAGAAAATTAAAGAACTTTTTCTAACGAAATACAATCTGGCTGCGGGACTATAAACAGGGAGTAGACCAGCATTGGCTTGGTTCTGGGGGCCCTTGTCAATATTATTAGCCTCCTTGTAAAGACAGTGGTAGAAGTGCTGAGTCATTCCTCCACTGTCTGGTTACCATCGTTTACGATGACGCCACCCTATGGTGATGTATTAGATTCACACACAAGTGGGAAATTCCCTCAGTTGAACTCATTCACCCACTAAAAATTTCTCTCATAAGTTTAGTGGCTACATGAATCAAATGAGCTTTGATATTATATGATCTATAGTTGAAAAAAAAGTATGTATGAATGTTCTATAATAAATATAAAAATATATAGTTTACTACAATATGTTGAACTTCATAAAAAATAATAATAATAATATCGCCTTATTTATACTGCCCGATTAAGACTATTAAAGTCCCATTGCCAGCGTCGATGGCATGTTGAATACACCGGTTCCCTTCAGAACACCGAAGTTAAGCGACATCCAGCGAGGTTAAGACTTGGATGGGTGACCATTCAAATTCTAATTCTCGTGACGCTGGCTTTTCCCGGCCCCACTCAGGCTGGGTGAGGTCAATGTGAGTAGCAGGTTTGTGAGTTTCCTGCGAATGGAGGGTAAAACCCCCGTCGTGATATGACCATGGCAGTTGAAAGCGACGTTAAACCCCACTTGAAAAAAAAAAAAAAGAAAAAAAAAAAAAAAAAGTCCCATTAATCCAGCAGTAAGCCCAAGACATATTATTATGCGGTAAAAATCCCAAATGGGAGGATAACTTGTCATGTCCCGGCTGGGTTTTGAACCCACGACCTCTGGAATCTCTGGATTCACAGAGTGCCGCCTTTACCACTGAGCTTGTACCAAATGAGCTTGTAGCACCCTGTTGTCTGTGGCGCCTACGAATACCGATCCGGAAATATTGCAACTGTGAAGCATTCATTGTGTGCATGATCTGCCTTACTTTATATACAGGGTGGTTCCATTTAATATACATTTTCTTATTTCCCTATCCTATAATAAGGAAAGTATTGTATTCGTCGCAAATTTGACCTACCAAGTTTTTCACATTTCCGGATGAATCACATAGCCTCAGGATAACAAAAAAGTTGTTTTCGGCCATTGGTCCGTGCGTCTGTCTGTGTATTTGAACACGATATCTTTTCCCAATTTTTAATTGTTTATATATTTTAATATTGTAAATATTTTCTTATGTATTTTTCCAACTGTTTTTGTTTCCTGTAATCAAGGGTGGTGTGGAAAAGAATGCCGAAGGCATTATCACCACCATTGATCAGGCTTTGTTTATATTTATTTCACAACTTGTTACCATGTTCATTGTATATAGAAAAATGTAAATAAAGCTTGGTCCAATTGTTTATAAATAAATAAATAAGAACGGTAAGAGCTAGAGATTTTTTAAAAAAAGTTAATGTGTTATGTTCTATGACAAATGATTTATTGATAACCGTGCACTGGTAGTCCATTAGTTAACGCACTAGTCTGGTAACCCAGGTAGCGTAGGGATCCGTTGGTTCGAATCCCACCTAGTGCATGAATTTTTCCTCTTTCATTTGAGTTTGTGACCAGATAATAACAAGACTCTGAGAGTTAGGTGGTAGAAAATGCTTTGAGCATTAACCTCGCCTGGTAGTTACCTTCCACTAAATAGTGTTATTATTATATGTAAACATTTATTTTATAATCTATAAATTATTGTCTTATTCAAAAAAATGTGTAGGATGTTCCAAAAAAGTAGTAAACAAATAAATTAGAATTTGTTATTAAAACCCTGGAAACCAAAACTGTTCAATTAGAATAAATTATCTTTTTACTTTACATTGGCAACGTCAGAAAACGAATAAATTAAGAGAGGAAAAAAGAGAAAAAAATAGTAGAATCATTATAATTAATTCAAAAAATTTAAACAGAATAAACATATGTAATAATGATTATTCATATTATTATTATTTTAATGGAAATAAAGTTAATAAAGATATTACTTTACGATAACATGTGTATTTTTAAGAAGCATGGACATGAAAGGAGCCTAGACAATGGATCTGGGCGTCCATATAATCCTCTCACCACCGTGATTTAGGTATCAATACCTATCTCACGGACACGGATTCTTCTCTTTATTGTCTTTGAGAAGTAATTTTTTTTTTTTACAGAAGTACCTAGGTACATAATCTCTTAACCCTGTACGAATTAGCAAGCTAGTTGAATTCAGCGAGTGTTGCCAATTCTATGTCACATAATAGGAATGATGCAATTTATATCGAGCGTGCTTCAGGTGTACAGGGGGGGCGGTAGTCTGCCCGGTAGCTCAGTGGTCAAGGCATCAATCTGGTAATCCAGAGGTCGCGGGTTCAAAATCCCAAATGGGAGGATTCATTTCGGATTTTGACCACATAATCATAAGTCTTGGGCTTACTGCTGTAATAATGAGACTCATTAGTCCTAACCGGACAGTATAAATGAATACCTAGGGTGATATTATTATTATCATATTTATAACTGTTTTGTTTATTCCCTATAATAAAATAAAATTGAAATAATTATGATGGTAAAGATGTCCGCCTCTTACTGACCACATTAAATCGATCGATGAGGCGGTGTATCGGTATCCTTGAGATTGGTGGTTTGAGCCCCGCAAACATCCCAAATTTGTCACCCTCCAAGTCCTGACCTCGCTGGACGTTGCTTAACCCCTCTGATCCGACGCTGGGTTTCTCAAACACTGGCTGGAATATGGGACTGCTAGAGCTTTCGTCTTTCCATAAACTGATATTTTAATTAAAATCTATTGGGCAAAATCTGGCTAATGTCAAAATCAACATTACAAAAGAAATGTATCTCTTCCAGACCACCAGTCTGTGGCAGACTGCCCAGCAAGCTGGCCGCATTGCCTCTCTGGATCGACTTTCCATAAACTGTGTATCCACCCATATAACTTTTCTTCTTACCTTTTTTGGTGAATATACCTTAAGGACTTTATTTTAAAAATAACACAACATAATAAATAAATAAAATACCTTCTTACCTTACACTTTAGGCCGTGCTTTTTGACGATCCCAGATACTTTTATTCGTTTTGCATAGTGGTCACCCACCAGTCAACACACTTGTTCAATTCATTATCACTCATTTTAAAACACGAAACATAATAATTATTTAATTAAAAAAAAACACAAATTAAAGTTTAAACAGAAACAGTATTCTTCGTATATTTAAAACTTTTACAATATTATAGTAGTTCTTATTTAGTCGAATTACTTTATTGGTAACAGTATTCATTAATGTTTTTATTTGACAAAATAATAGTCTTGACATATAATATTATGAATAACCCGTCATAAAAAAAAATAAAGAATGTATGTCAGCATTGCAAACAAAACTTGATTATATTTGTTTGATAGTCCCATTAGTAAAGGGTTGGGTGGAAGAGATTGCAACAGGCAATAACCCCGCCCTTTAGGTAGGACATTAACTTTATTCTCTATTTTGTTCTTTGTTCAATCTGTCTATTTTTTCTTTAAAATTTCATTGTATTTTACTGTATATATTTTGTCTTACGTAATAAAGCATAGTATAATAATAATAGTACAGCAATTTTGGTGAAATGTGTTTTTCCCTGATATTCCCATAACACAGGTTCGGTGTAATGATTTTACTTTCAATCACATCGCCAACCCCAGTAGCTTGATCGATAAGGCGGCAGACTTGTACATTACATTTTTTTTGTTTTGTTTTTTACATTACATAATTCCTGGGGGTCTTTTCCACAAATAGAAGAAATTCCTGTGTGCTGCGTCCATTATTTAGAACTATTGCACCCCATTTTGCTCACTCTTCACTTTCGAAGACATCTGCTGCCCTTAAGAAGTTTAGCAGGTGTTTTATGGGTAAATTTTTGAGGCGGACTTGTAACCTGGAGGTCGTTAGTTCGAGTCCTAAGTTGAGCAAAATATTAGTAAAAAATAGTTTGAGAAATTGTGTTATCACAGTATTGTGTATATGAGAACTAAAAAACTTTCAATCATATCTAAGGGCGAAATTAAAAGACGTTTTTATAATACGCCTGTGGCCCTAAGTCTCGGATTACGTAATAATAATAGTATCGCCTTATTTATACTGCCGATTAAGACTATTAAAATCCCATTATTCCAGCAGTAAGCCCAAGACATATTATTATGTAGTAAAAATTCCAAATGGGAGGAAAACTTGTCATGTCCCGGCTGGGTTTCGAACCCACGACCTCTGAAATCTCTGGATTCACAGAGTGCCACTTTTACCACTGAGCTACCTGGACAGACTATTTTAGATGGGGAAAACTGATGCAAAGCAATGACTTAAGTTATCGATTTTGTCTATCCCTAAGTATATCGGGATTTTAAGTGAAGGTAGATTTTGGAACTTTCATGGATTTGATGTGGAAGTACTGTGCCCTGTATCAATTACCACCTGTCTCTTACTGTATTTCATTTTAATCTTCCCCTCTCTCCCCCTATCTCTCCCTCTCTCTCTCTCTCTCTCTCTCTCTCTCTTCTCTCTCCTCCCCTCTCTCTCTCCTCTCTCTCTCTCTCTCTCTCCTCTTCTCTCTCTCTCTCCTCCCTCCCTCCCTCCCTCTCTCTCTCTCTCTCTCTCTCTCTCTCTCTCTCTCTCTCTCCTCTCCCTCCTCTCTCTCTCTCTCTCCCTCTCTCTCCTCCCCTCTCTCTCCTTTCTCTCTTCTCTCTCTCTCTCCTCTCTCTCTCTCCCTCCCTCCCTCCTCTCTCTCTCTCTCTCTCTCTCTCTCCCTCCCTCCCTCCTCTCTCTCTTTCTCTCTCTCTCTCCCTCTCTCTCTCTCCCTCTCTCTCTCTCTCTCCCTCTCCTTCCCTCTCTCCCTCTCCCTCCCTCTCCCTCCCTCCCATCTCCCATCTCCACTTGTGTCAACCGAGAGGTGACCCTACGTTCACTATTTGCAAAATTATTTTCCCTCCATTTTTTCTATTTATAACAAAATTCTGCATCTTTCTTGTGCCCCGGCTGTTCGAATTTTCCCTCTTTTCTTCTTTTCGCTTCGCTCAAGACGGTTGTTTAGTTTAAGTTTATTGTCTGTACGTAAAAAAAAAACGAAAAAAAAACAACAATATTAAAACTATTTTTACCTGATCTTGACTAAATCGAAACCTGCCTTGAAATTATAAACCTACATTAAAAAATAAAAAAAAATAATATAAAAAAACATCTACATATACATTCATTTAGTTGTGCCTTTCTGTGCTTCTGCTTTCCTTGACTAAATCAAGAGATTGTAATGTCTTTGTGAGTGATAAAAAATTGATGTTTTTTATTTTTAAAAAAATTATGTTTTAAAATTTAGATTTTTAAATAAATTTCAGGTGGAAATTTAATTTTTTTTTTTTTTTTTTGAAAACTTTGTTTATACCATTTTAACAATGTGTTTTAAAAACTCAAATATGCCTAAACAAAGGTTGGAAAAATCCAATATTTCCCCACTTTTTAAAAGCTGACAAAAAATAACAAGTTTCGAGGAAAATAGTGCTTTTTTTATGCTTTCAACACAGCACAAGAAGTGTTTTTGTATGTTTTCGCACAAACTGTACCAACTATTTCACTATTCTTTTTGTGATAAAAAAAGTGAAACATCTGAAAGACTTGTTTCATCTTGTCGTACATTGGTGTGAGCGAGCGGTTTGATTAAAAATCGCTTCTATGTTTCAAATTCTGGTGAGTTTTCGATCGGTTTTTTAGAAAATCATTTTTTCAATAGTAATTTTTTTAGGGCCAAAAAAATGTCGAGATTTTGTATTATTCAATTTGAAAAAAAATCGCATTTTTTTAAGCATGAAGTTATTAATTCACGGGACCGATTAGGACCAAACGACTATCTCACTTCTCGCCCATACGTAAGGGTTGGGTGGAAGAGATTTTCACACACACACAGGCCTTTAGTTACGACACCGCCCTTTGCATTATAATAATAATAATCTTAATTTTTATCTTTAGTATCACACAAAAAACTACCGTTAAAAAAAAGGGCCAAGTTCCAGAACTCCTATCCAAAAAGGTTTCGCCAATGAATGCAGTGATATCTTGTTTGCGGCCAGGTTATCTTGGTACTAAATTATTTATTTTATTAAAACCCGTTTTCTGAGTTCCTCATTTTGTATGTTTTTAACTGCAAACTATCCTCTAACTTGGCCAGTGTCGCTCCTTGTGATGGTTATATTGTTATTTTGTACCTATACATATAGTCGTAATATTCCATACAACCGATGGCATAAAACTGGCCAAGTTAGAGGATAGTTTTCAGTTAAAAACATACAAAATGAGGAACTCAGAAAACGGGTTTTAATAAAATAAATAATTTAGTACCAAGATAACTTGGCCGCAAACAAGATATCACTGCATTCATTGGCGAAACCTTTTTGGATAGGAGTTCTGGAACTTGGCCCTTTTTTTTAACGGTAGTTTTTTGTGTGATATCATTACTTTTTGTAAATGGTTCGTTTCACAGCACGTTTCATTATTTTTTATTAAATTTTTTAGGATTCTTCACTTTAATATCCTCCCTAAAACGACACCGTTTAACAGCAGAAATAGTGCGAAAGTGCCAGTTTTCAGATTTTTGCCTATATTTTTATAGTAAACCCTAGCACGCCAGCGTCGATGGCATGTTGAATACACCGGTTCCCTTCAGAACACCGAAGTTAAGCGACATCCAGCGAGGTTAAGACTTGGATGGGTGACCATTCAAATTCTAATTCTCGTGACGCTGGCTTTTCCCGGCCCCACTCAGGCTGGGTGAGGTCAATGTGAGTAGCAGGTTTGTGAGTTTCCTGCGAATGGAGGGTAAAACCCCCGTCGTGATATGACCATGGCAGTTGAAAGCGACGTTAAACCCCACTTAAAAAAAAAAAAAAAAAAAAAAAAAAAACCCTAGCACCATGCGAAATTTCAGCTTTGTAGGTAGTGGGGAAGTACCTCATAATTTAGATACCATAATCGAGTATATTTCCTCAATAAAATAGGTAACACCGTTTAACAGCATGATAAGTGCGAAAGTTCCGGTTTACAGATTTTTCCCTGTACTTTTACAATGAACCCTAGCACCATACAAAATTTCGTCTTTGTAGGTAGTAGGGAAATGCCTCAGAATTTATTTATATGCATAGTCGAGTATACTTCCTACCTAAAATAACACAGTTTAACAGCATGATAAGTGCGAAAGTTCCGGTTTTCAGATTTTTCCCAGTACTTTTACAATAAACCCTACCAGTATGCAAAATTTCAGCTTTTTAGGTAGTAGGGAAGTGCCTCATAATTTATATACATAATATAGTATACTTCCTCCCTAAAACAACACCGTTTAACAGTTTTCAGAACTTTTTTAGATTTTTCCCTGTACTATTACAATAAACCCTACCATCATGCAAAATTTCAGCTTTCTAGGTAGTCAGGAAGTCCTTCATAATTTAGATCCATAATCGATTACATTATTCCTCCCTAAAACGACACCGTTTAACAGCATGATAAATGCGAAAGTTCCGGTTTTCAGATTTTTCCCTGTACTTTTACAATAAACCCTACCATCATGCAAAATTTCAGCTTTCTAGGTAGTCGGGAAGTGCCTCATAATTTTGATGATCTGTCAGTCAGTCAGTCAGTCAGTATCAAAATCGCAAATTTCAAAATTACATTCCTCTGAAAGTTTTTTGCATAGAGTCTTTAAATTTTCAATGTCTTTTTAATGATATTAGGACAATCTCTGTTCCAAATTTCATATCTCTATGATCAATTGAACCGAAGATATGAGGGTGTGAAAAACCGGGTGAATCGGTTCGCGTAAAGATACACTGCCGTGCTTGCTGGAACTTGGCCTGGCGCACTGCCGTGCGCTCAGATATACATTTTTGTGTTCCCATGAAGTACTAGTGTACTTTTCGGGAAGGGATCTGTTTATATTTTATCTATGTTGTTTATCTTTTTTCTAGTTTATACTGTTCTCAATTTTGTATTTTAATTTTTATCATTACTTGTTTGTACATATATTATGTTCTATTAATAAAGAATTGAATAATAATAAATAATAATAATTATAATTTTCCCCCTTTTTTTACGATTATTATTTTTGTTTTTTTCTCTCTTTTTACTTCTCTTATATTGTATATATTGATTTGTAATTATCTGTGTTGTTTATAATATGTCCAATTAATAAAGTGTAAATAAATAAAATTAATAAGTAAATGTAATTGATACACGCAGCTTGATAAAGACAGATTTTTCTTTGCCTCCTTCCGCTTCCAGAAAGACTGCATCGTGGTCCCCTGCTCGGCTACAGTGTACGCCCAAATCGTGTCCTCCGAGTACGTGAAGTCCTGGAACACTCTGAGACCCTATGTGGACGAGGAGTCGGGCGAGACATTGGTGGAGATACCACCCTGTATAGAGTCCTGCAAAGGTAGGCTAGCACCCTGTATTTTATTTTATTTTTTAAGGGTTTTTAAAGTCTTGCTAGGGGACTATAAACAGGGAGTAGATTAGCAATCTGGCTGGGGGACTATAAACAGGGAGTAGACTAGCAGTCTGGCTGGGGACTATAAACAGGGAGTAGACTAGCAGTCTGGCTGCGGGACTATAAACAGGAAGTAGACTAGCAGTCTGGCTGGGGGACTATAAACAGGGAGTAGACTAGCAGTCTGGCTGGGGGACTATAAACAGGGAGTAGACTAGCAGTCTGGCTGGGGGACTATAAACAGGGAGTAGACTAGCAGTCTGGCTGGGGATTATAAATAGGGAGTAGACTAGCAGTTTGGCTGGGGACTATAAACAGGGAGTAGACTAGCAGTCTGGCTGGGGGACTATAAAAAGAGGGAGTAGACTAGCAGTCTGGCTGGGGGACTATAAACAGGGAGTAGACTAGCAGTCTGGCTGGGGGACTATAAACAGGGAGTAGACTAGCAGTCTGGCTGGGGGACTATAAACAGGGAGTACGCCATCATTGGCTTGGTTCTGGGAGCCCTTGTCAATTATTAGCCTCCTTGTAAAGACAGTGGTAGAAGTGCTGAGTCATTCCTCCTCTGTCTGGCTACCATCGTTCACGATGACGCCACCTATGATAAAGGTTTGTGCATTGTGTCCCAGAACCGCTTTCGTATTACTTCAGGGCACTTTACCTTTACATCCATGCCATTCCGTAAATGTAAAAAATGTGGTCAGAATTTTCCGCTCCGGACGGGATTTGAACCCGCAACCTCCAATGTTCTTCGCCACTTAGCCACGGAGGTCGCCAAATCACCCTGTATAATAATAATTCTCAGTGCATGAGATAGGCACAGATACCTATATTACGGTTGTGAGAGGGTTATATGAACGCCCAGATCCAATGTCTAGGCACCTTTCATGTCCATTAATTCTCTTCTATCTCACAAAAGGACTATAAACAGAGAACTGTCGAAACCTAACAGGCCAGGTTGGCTTGCAGTTTCCCTATGGTTTAATGGTCTCTAAAGAAATAGCTCAAGTTCTCACGATGGTTTTTAACCCTCCGTGCAATTTCTGGTACCCACATTAACCTCACCCAGCTTGTGTCGGCCCGGAAATGCGAGCCAGCCTCACGTGTTCGCTAAATACTAAGAACAGTTTATTTTTACCAAGAAAAACGAATGAAACATCTATTTTAAAGTCATCTAAAGTCCAACCCTGGTACAATTATATCACTCAATTCATTATTGCAGTAAGAAGCCTTAAAACGTCTCGAAATATGTACTTATTATGTAGTTGTACATAGTATACCATATACATGCCTGTAAGTGCCTCATACATAGATAATGTAAAATATACATTCCTACTTGTACATAATATACATGCCTACTTGTACATGTACAATGTACATTGTACATAATATACAATGCCTAATAGATGAGTATATTAAAATAGAAAAATAGTCTATGAACTGTACTGATTTTACTTTCGCATGAATGGAGTGCATGTTCTTTATCTATGCAACAAAATATGGGTGCACCATTGCTAACCATACTTTCTTTTACGTTGTTGTTATTGTTACCAGCTTGGCTACATCTGGTGGGGAGTAATGGTCTCTATTTAACTTTAGTTGAAACTTTAGTTCTCAATCAAATCAAATATGTTTATTGAGACATATGGTTGCGTTATACACAATTTACATTAAACTTACATACTAGCATTAACATTAAGATTTTTACCTAACAGATATTATAATTTAAGACTAGATGGAATAGACTAAAGAGTATTATTATTATTATTCCAGGTATAGGCTATGCGCATGACATTCAACTATCTCAACTATCACTGGACAAATTCACTCCCCTCAGTTCCCCCATTCCAGTACTCAAGTAAGTGAAGCAGATTTTCCATGGAGCCATTAGTAATGGAACCGACCTCAGTAGCTTGATCGATAAGGCGGCGGACTTGTAACCTGGAGGTCGGTGGTTCAAGTCCCGGTTTCAGCGTAGATTTAGTAAAAGCGAGTTTGAGTAGTTGTGACATCACGAAAGTGATTAACACAAATATGATAACTTTAACTAACTTTAATTAGTCATGGAGACGTCATAACGTAGGTATATCTCAAGTGTAATAAATCTGTCCCGTAACAAACTCTCCAATATGGCTACCGTTATTACCTTCAAGAGCATGTAAGAAAAAAAAAATACTGCCGTTTCCAATATGAGAAATTATCGGAAGTAATTATTTGTTATTGTCCTAATTTCCTCTGTTTTAAAACTAAACAGGGGCAAGGACTTTAATTTAAAAAAAAACCAAACAAGACAAAAATGATAATTTATACTGCCCGATTAGGACTATTAAGTCCCATTATTCTAGCAGTAAGCCCAATACATATTATTATGTGGTAAAAATCCCAAATGGGAGGATAACTTGTCATGTCCCGGCTGGGTTTCGAACCCGCGACCTCTGGTATTTCTGGATTCACAGAGTGCCGCCTTTACCACTGAGCTATCGGGACAAGATGGCCGATTTTATGGGACAATTTTGAGGCCTGACGAGTTCTCCATTGCTTATACGTCCATATTTTTTTTATTTCTATCAAGTAGTCACCGTGGCCAAGTCAGTAGCACTCTAAGCTTGCACGCACGGTGACCTGGGTTCGATCCCTGGCGGAGTCGGAAATATTTCAGCTCTTTCCTTTGGATGTCGGGCCCTAGCCTAGCCTCGTGAGGACAATTGAGGTAGTGGTAGAGTTGGCAACGACCAGAGGCGGTATTATTGATATTGGAGTATGATGGTTGGTTGGAGATCTGATGCATTAGGATTAGTTCTCTTAATGTCGATGCCAGCATCCATGGCGTAACGGTTGTGACTACTGCCCGTAGTCCAGAGATCCTGAGATCGATTCCCGGTTTGAGCAGACTTTTCGCACAGAAATTCTGTTCCCCGAACATGTGAGG
>CM044963.1:207181-265572 GCA_024516035.1 Bactericera cockerelli | reverse complement strand
AAAAGGGAAAGAAAATTAAAAACAGAGGAAAAAAGGGTGGGGGGGAGAGGGGTTTAAAAAATAAGGAGAAAGGGGAGGGGGGGAGGTACGGGGTTTAAAAAATAAGGAGAGGGGGAAGGGGGGGAGGTCAGAGGTTAAAATAAGGGAAAAAAAGGAAAAAGGGGGGGAAAGGTAACGGGTATACAGAGGTTAAAATAAAGAAAAAAAAGGAGAAAATTAAGATGAGAGAAAAACACTGAAAAAGTAAAAAATTTGGAAAAAAAGGAAAAATTTAAAAAAGGGGGAAAAAAAGGGGAAACCCTTAAAAGTAGGAATGAGAGGGGACAGAGAAAAAGGGGAGATGGGGGGAAAAGAGAGGGGAAAAAAGGGGAAAATAGAAAAAAAAAAGGAAAGATGGGGATGGGGGGCAAAAAAGGAGAAAAAAAGGGAAAATAATAAATAGAAGGAAGATGGGGGATGGGGGGGCAAAAGGGAGGGGAAAGAGAAGGGGAAATAAAAAAATAGAAGGAAGGGGGGAGATGGGGGGCAAAGAGAGAAAGGGGAGATAAAGAAAGATGAAGGGGGGGGGGGAAGGTAAAAAAAATTGGGGGAAAAAAAGGAAGTCCCCCCCCAAAGAAAGAAAAGGGGGTTTTTTAGGAAAAAAAATTTATGAAAGGGGGGGGGGAAATTAAAAATGGGGCAAAAAAGTGTTGTCGGTCTCTTTCTTTTGGTAAAGGGGAGAAAAGAAAAAAAAAAAAGAGGAAAGAAAAAAAGAAAGGAAAAAAAAGAGAAGGAAAGAAAAAAAAAGGGGAAAGAGAAAGAAAAGAAAATTTTTAAAAAAGGGAGAAAAAGAAAAGAGAAAAGAAAGAAAAAAAAATTGAAAAAGGACATGCATGAAAAGGGAAAGCTAAAAAAAAAAATCAAAAAAAATAAAAGATAAGGGGGGAGGAAAAGGGGGGACTGGAGCTAAGAGGAAAAAAAAAAAAGGGGGTAAAAAAAAATGAAAAAAAAGGGCGGAAATTTTAAAAGAAATGGGGGAATGAAAAAAGGATAAAAAAAAAAAAAGAAAGTTGGAAAATTAAAAATTAAGATTTTTCAAAAAGGGGAAAAAAAAAAGCTGAAAAATTAAAAAGGGGAAACACCATAAAAAAAAGAAAATGGCGCGTGGTTTTTGCAAAGGGAAAATTTGGGTTATTTTTTTACTCTTTTGTCGGAAAATTAAAGACTCCCCCAATTTAAAATCCTGGGGGGAAAATTTTTCCGGGGGAGATGAAAAACGGTTGGGGGGAGAGGCGACCAAAAAAATTTTTAAAAATCGCAATGGGAAACTTTTTCTTCCATAAACCCGGTTTAAAGTAGATTTTTTACTTTCCTTATTTCCCAAAAAGGAAAGAAAATTTGGAATACCAAAATTTTTTTTATGGGTATTTTTCAGGCCGGGAACACGTTTTAGAGCCCCCAGGGGGGCCTAAACCCAAAATTTTCAGCGTTTCAAAATTTTAAAAAATTTTTGGGGGGTTTCCGTTGGGGTTAACTTTTTTATTTTTTAATCTTGATTGAGGTTGTGACTTATTAAATCCCAAAGTTTTGAAAGGGGTTTTTGGGGGACGAATTTGACTTTTTTTTTTTTTTAACCCTTGAGTAAACCCTGGCGGCTTTTGGGCTTTTTTCGAGGGTAGGAAAGTCGTGTGGTGTACACCGTTTGTTTTTATGGTTTTATTTAAATTCCCATTAGTTTCGGCTATTTCGAACGCCTCCTAGTCAATTTCGGTGCTCCCAAAGAGAACCGGTGCATTCAAACGCTCGCAAGCAGCCCCTAAATTTATTCGTCCCCTAGGGCGATTTTAAAAAAAGGAAACCCAAATTTACAGTTTTGGGGGTTTTTCCCCCTTTTTCGTTCCTGGTCGGAAAAATTAAAAACCCCCCAAATTTTCCAAAAAATCAAAGTTCGGGGAGTGTTCAAAAAAATGCGCAGGAAAAAAGCGAAAAAAAAAATTTTTTTCCCCCGGGGGGGGAATTTTTTTTTTTTCGTGAAGAAATCAAAATTTTTTAAAATTAAATTTGGTGAAACAAAAGGTTTTTTATCGGGGCCCCTTTTTAAAAAAAAAAAATTCAATTGGCCGCAAAAAAAATTTCCCCCGGGAAGGGTCGCCCGCCAAAACTTTGCGGGCTCCCTGAAAAAATTTTTTTCCCAAATGCAGATGGGCAGTTTTACCTTCCGGGTGAGAAAAAAAATGGAAATCCTTTCCCAAAAAGCCCAAATTATTAACCCCCCGTGGTAGGTTTGAACCCCCGGATCTGGGTTTTTTAAAACCCCCAACGCTCTAATACTTCCAAAAAAGGGCGCCCCCGGGGGAAAGGCCCCCTTTTTTAAATTTTTTTTCTTTTAAAAAAATTTTTGACTTTATTTTTTTTTTTTTTATGTCTTTATGTAAAATAAATAAATTTTTTTTTGCCCTTTTTCCAGGGCCCCCTTTTCCCTTTAAAATTTTTTTTCTCCTGTTTTTATACTTGACCTTTTAAAAATTATCTCTCATAGCAAGAGTAAAACGTGGAGAATTAGAACTGGAAAAAAAATGGAAAAATATTTAATTATGAAAAGATGGTAACAAGTTTTGGGGGGTAATCATTTTTTTCCCGCCTCTCAATTTTTCTCAACCAAAATTTTGGGGGGGAGAATTTTAGGAAAAGGAGTATTTTTTTTACCCCCCCTCTTTTTCTCTCTTCTTCCCCTTTTTTTTCCAAACCCGGGGTGATGACGGCGGGAAGGGGGAAATTGTTGCAAAAAAATTTGGGGTAAATTTCCCTTTTCCCCCCTTTTCCTACAACCCCCTTTCTTTTTTTTCTTTTTCCTTCTCTCCCCTTTTTCCTCTCTAGCCCCGCTAAATCATCCCCAGGGTTTGCTGCAGGGGGGAAGGAAAAAGGGCGAGGAGAAAGAGGGGAGGGGGGACGGGGGAGAAGAGAGAGAGGGGAGAAGGGAATGGGGGGGAGGTAGGAGGGGGAAAAAAAAAAGGGGGGGGAAAAGGGAAAAAGAGGGGGAAAACCATGTGAAAGGGGGAAAAGGGGAAGGGGGGGAAGGGTTAAGGGGGGAGGGGGGGAAGGGGAAGGGGGGGGAAAAAAAAAGGGGGAAGGAAAAAGGGGGAAGGAGGGAGAGGGAATGACAGACAAAAAAAGAAAAAAAAATGATCAAAGCCCTTCCCACGGTTTTTATTTTTCAAAAACCCCCCCCCCCCCCTTATTTGTCCCCCCCCCTTTCATTTCTACATTTTCCGTCATTTCTCTCTCTCTCTCCCCTTTTTTTTCAGTCTCCCTCCTTTTATTTTTCTCATGTTTTTCTCTCTCTCTTCTTTTTCTCTCTCTTTTCTCTTCTCTCTTCTCTCTCTATCTCTCTCTATTCTCTCTCTTAATTCTCTCTCTCAATTCCTCTCTTTCTTTCTCTTTTGTGGTATCTTTTTTTCTCTCTGCCCCTTTTTCTTTGAGCTCTCTCTAATCCCCCTTCTCCATCTTTTCCTTTCCATCTCTCTCCCCCCCCCCCCCCCTCTTTCCCCCCCTCCCTTCTATTTTCTCATTCTTTCACTCTTCTAATTTTTGCTCTCAATTTTCTTGCCCCTTTTATTCTTTCTTTTTTTTTTTCTATCTCCTCTCTCTATTCGCTCTTTTTTTTTCCCCTTTTTAGTTAAAAAAAAAGGAGGGAGAGGAGGGGAGGGGAAAAAGGGGAAAAAGGGAAAAACTAAAAAACCCTTTAAAGGGGTTTTAAAAACACGTTTCACGAGGGAATTTTTAATTACATCCCAACCCAAAGGGAATTGTCGGGGAGAGAGACAGAATATAGAGAGAAAAAAGAGAGAGAGAAAAAAAAAAATGAGAGATAAAGGGGGAAAAAAGAGAGAAAGGTAGAGAAAGAAAAAAAAAAGCAAGAGAGAGAGAAAAGAGAGAGGGGGAAAGAGAAAAGAGAGAACAGACAAAAAGAAAGATAGAGAAAAAACAGATTAAATAAAAATAAATGTGTTCTTTATGTGATTAGAGTATAAATTTTTTTGTTCGTAGGCATAAATGGGAAAAGTTTTACCATTTAATAAACCAAAAGGGAAAACGTATACAGTCATAAGAGAATATAGGATTTTTTTTTCCATTTAATAAACAATAAATATCATCTTGTTTTGCCCATAATTCACATTAAAGCAGCAAGTCTCTGCTCATACGAAAGCAGTTACTCATTTTTCCTCACGAGGTATGTGAGGGACACCGATGAGTACAGAGCAGAAACTATATACTTTATAGTTCATACATAATTCTGTAGGACGACATGCATATATGAAAGCTTTTGTTCAATTGTGTTGTAGGTACCTATTTTATTAAATTCCAATCTCTCCAATGAACGGACAGATTTTTTTTTTGTTCCATAACAGTGGATGGGGAGGGGGGGCGGGGGGTTGAAAGGAGGGAGAGAAGGGGGGAGTGATGAAATGATTTGGATTGGTGGAGTAATAGATTGGGGGAGGGAGAAGGGAAGGGGGGGGGGGGGAGCTTTGGTTCGCTGGATTTAAAGAGGGGGGGGGGGGGTTTCAGTGGATTGGGAGTACATTTACAATGAATTGGGGAGGTGGAGGGGTGGAGATTGGGGGTTGATTGTGGGTTCTAAAATGGATTGAGAGTTGAGGTTGAGTGGTTTTTCAAGGGGGGGGGGTGGGGTTTTCCCAGTGGATTGGGAGTACATTTACAATGAATTGGGTAAGGGGGGGACATTGGGGGTACTAGAATGGATTGAGAGTTGAGGTTGAGTAGATTTCAAAAGGGGCATTGGAATACATTTGGAGCTGAGGTCGCATCAAAAATGAACAAAGCGTCGCGTCGTCGCGGATACCACATTGATATGACTATACCAGTCCCCTGATTCAGTCACTATAGTTAAGTATAAGTATCAGTATAAGTTTGTGCTTTAAATTTAGACTGTCAGCGCAAGACAGTAGTCCCATTATGCCAACGTTTAACAAAGCACCTCTTTATTTATTTGAGTATAAATACAATTTACATTGTAACGTCTATCGAGGCTAAAACTTGGACTGGTGACCATTCAAATTCGAACCCTCGTGATTCATAGTACCACTCAGACTGGTTGAGGTCAATTTGAGTAGCTGGTTTGTGAGTTTCCAGCAAACCCCGTCGTGCGTCGTGATGTGACCATGCAGTTGAAAGCGACATTAAACCCAAATTTAAACAAAAGTGAAACAAAAGAGATGGTCAGGACTGGGATAGAGCTGCCAAAAAGTAAATTTGGATAGTTGTAGGGATTGGTGGTCACTAATAAGAATAACAATACTCTTCAGTAGAAGGTGAGTGCTCAAAGATTTTTCTACCACCTAACACCCAAGTCTTATTATTATCTTGTCACATATTCAAATTAATGAGGAATAATTCATCCATTGGGTGGGATTCGAATCAACGGATCCCTGCGGTACCTGGATTATAAGACTAGCGCTTTTAAACACTTGACTTTTTGGGTAGCTACACCCAAAAAGGAACTATCTATCTTGGCGCGTAAAAGGGAACATTCACAGGGTCGACCTTAAGGGCCCGATTATAATTATAAATAAATACATAAATGTGTTTCTTTGTGTTTTTTATATCACAATTTTAGTGGGTAGCGCAGAATTATAAGACTTTACCGTATCTTTGTTATCCCAATATCTTATTTTTGCCCATAATTCCGCCATGGTCGCTGCTCACATTAAAGCAGCTACTCATTCTTCCTCACGAGATGTGATTGGACCCCGAACACCCAACTACAGAGCAGAAAAAATCCTGCCCGTGGGGATCGAACTCAGGTCACCGTGCCTCGCGCGCTAACATAAGTATGTATAACATAAAGCCGTAATACTATAAGTAGTAAGTATAACAACAGGCATATGCTTTATACACTTGTACAGTATTTCAGTGAGTAGGTAGGTATCACACTATTACACCCTTAGCCAAAGTCAAGTATGTACCAATAACTCTTCACAACTGCTCTCTCCAAGCTTAATGCTCGGGACGGTTTACAATGAATTTTAAAAATTATACGAGGTGGAAGTGAGGGAGACAGAATGGGTTATAAAAAAGGAGGGAGAGAGAGAGAGATCTTTATCTTTATATAGAGGAGAAACTGAGAGAGGGAGAGAGGAACGAAGAGAGAGGGGAGAGATCTTTATCTTTTATTTTAGAGGAGAAACTGAGAGAGGGAGAGAGGAAGAAAGAGAGAGGGAGAGATCTTTATCTTTATATAGAGGAGAAAATGAGAGAGGGAGAGAGGAAGAAAAAGAGAGAGGGAGAGATCTTTATCTTTATATAGAGGAGAAACTGAGAGAGGGAGAGAGGAAGGAAGAGAGAGGGAGGGATCTTTATCTTTATATAGAGGAGAAACTGAGAGAGGGAGAGAGGAAGAAAGAGAGAGGGAGAGATCTTTATCTTTATATAGAGGGAGAAACTGAGAGAGGGAGAGAGGAAGGAAGAGAGAGGGAGAGATCTTTATCTTTATATAGAGGAGAAACTGAGAGAGGGAGAGAGGAAGAAAGAGAGAGGGAAAGAGATCTTTATCTTTATATAGAGAGAAACTGAGAGAGGGGAGAGGAAGGAAGAGAGAGGGAGAGAGGAAGAAGAGAGAGGGAGAGAGGAAGACAGATTGGGTATAACAAAAGGAGGGAGAGAGGGAGAGATCTTTATCTTTATATAGAGGAGAAACTGAGAGAGGGAGAGAGGAAGGAAGAGAGAGGGAGAGAGGAAGACGATTGGGTATAACAAAAGGAGGGAGAGAGGGAGAGATCTTTATCTTTATATAGAGGAGAAACTGAGAGAGGGAGAGAGGGAAGGAAGAGAGAGGGAGAGAGGAAGACAGATTTGGGTATAACAAAAGGAGGGAGAGGGGAGAGATCTTTATCTTTATATAGAGGAGAAACTGAGAGAGAGGGAGAGAGGAAGGAAGAGAGAGGGGGGAGAGGAAGACAGATTGGGTATAACAAAAGGAGGGAGAGAGGGAGAGATCTTTATCTTTATATAGAGGAGAAACTGAGAGAGGGAGAGAGGAAGAAAGAGAGAGGGAGAGAGGAAGACAGATTGGGTATAACAAAAGGAGGGGAGAGAGGGAGAGATCTTTATCTTTTATATAGAGGAGAAACTGAGAGAGGGAGAGAGGAAGGAAGAGAGAGGGAGAGAGGAAGACAGATTGGGTATAACAAAAGGAGGGAGAGAGGGAGAGATCTTTATCTTTATATAGAGGAGAAACTGAGAGAGGGAGAGAGGAAGGAAGAGAGAGGGAGAGAGGAAGACAGATTGGGTATAACAAAGGAAGGGATAGAGGAAAAATTTGGGAGAAAGAGAGAGAGGGAGAGAGTTTGAAAAGAGAGTGAGAGAGGGAGAGAAAATAACAGAAAAAAAACAAAGGAAGGGGATAGAGGAGGAATTGAGAAAGAGAGAGAGGGATTTGATTTGATTTGATTTGGTTTATTTTTTTTTCATAACAATTTTAAATTTAAAAAAATAACATCTCCTAAGCTAATTAAAATAACTTATGAGGAGGAAGAGAGGAAAGAGACGGAAATAGTGGAAAAAGGGAGAAAGGGAGCGGGAAGAGAGGAAGTGAGAGAGAGTGGAAGAGAGGAAGGAAGAGAGAGGTAGAGAGGAAGGAAAAGAGAGGGAGAGAGAAATAGGAAGGGAGAAAGAGAGGGAGGGAGGAATAATTAGTGGAAGGGACAGTGGAATAGGAAGATAGCAGAGAAGGAAAGAGAAGGAGTTGGTGAATGACGGTCATTACAAAAATGTTATCCAACATCCTTTACTGGTGGGGTTTCGGCGCGGTAAACAAAACAGTTCAGACACATGAGGTGGGGGGGGGTCACTAACTCATGGGGGGAGAGAGAGAGGAGGTAGAGAGGAGGGGAGAGAGGAGGTTAGAGAGAAAGGGGGAAGAGAGAGGAGGGGGGAGAGAGAGAGAGGAAAGAGGAGATAGAGAGAAAGGAGGGAGGAGAGGAGGGGGGAGAGAGAGAGGAAAAAAGGAGATAGAGAGAAAGGAGGGAGAGAGAGGAGGGGGGGAGAGACAGATATCGGGTACACAAGGGAGCCTAGGGGGGGGGGGCGGTATAAAAACTTATGGTGGGGGGGGACATATAACAAGGGTAAAGACATGAGAGTAAACAGAATAGCCCACAGGAAAGCCCGCAGGGAGGGGGGGGGGCTTAGGGGAAAAGCAAAACATAGGGGGGGTAGGAACCACTCTAGACTGAATGTTGTTTTTAATTAAATATCTTACAGGTAGGAGGGGGAGAGGGGGTGATGAAACTGATGATGAATGAGGTAGCCAGAGTGGACAATGAACCAGGTCGCTCGACCGGTAAGCCGGTGGACTTCTAACCGGAAGTTGAGGGGGGGGGGGGGGGGGGGGGGGGGGGGGTGGGGGGCGGGGGGGGTTGGAGTGAGGCTGGTTGGGAGTGGTAGTGGGTTAATAACTGGTTGGTGTGCGTATAGGCACGGATAGCTATATTGCGGTGGTGAGAGGATTATATGGACGACCAGATCCAATGTCTAGGCTCCTTTCGTGTCCATTGAATCTATTTCATTTATTTATAAACAATTGAATCAAGCTTTATTTACCATTTTTCATGTACAATAAAAAATATGTATATGTATAATAATAAAAGTTATACTTAAGACTCGAATCAACGACCCCCAGATTACGAGGTCCGCCGCCGTACTGTTCGAACTACTGAGGTTGGTAAGAAGTTCGAATATTTTTTTTTTTTTAAATACTTCTTTGTACTATACATTTAGGACCGAAGATTCCTATTTTTACAGAAGGTGGTTTGATGCCATTAAAAAAAATCTTGCATTATGGGTGGGAACCGAACCTATGAATCCTCACGCAAACTTCATCACCTATACCTAGTTTCATCACTTTAGCAATAACTACTCGAATATCGCCTTAACCACTATACTAGCGTCTTCACCTTTCAATAGCGCCTTAACAATTAGACTATCGCATGAACTACTCGACTATCCCTTAACCATCAGGCTAGCAATTTATCAACCAGAATAGCAGCTTAACCAACAGACTAGCGCCTTAACAACCGTAATATCACATTAACTACTCGACCATCGAATTAATCACAGGCTAACGCCTTGAGCACCAGATTAGCTCCTGAACTACTACTCTAACGCCTTAACAACCGTAATATCTATCAACTACACGGCTCTCGCTTTAATCACAGACTAGTGCCTTGAGCACCTGACGATCGCATTAACTACTCGACTAGCGCCTTAACACCAGACTAGAGCTAAACTACTCAACTCGCTACCAATACATGGAAGATAGTTATGTACACTTTGGAGTAGGTGAATTGTACATGCCAAATGTTTTATACCTGCTCTTATCCTGTAATTTAATATTGTAAATTGCTTATGTACCGTAAAATATAAATACCTAACGGTATTTATTATTATTATTATTAAAAAAAATTTATTCTTGTATACTTAAATTGTAATTATTGTATACCTAAATTGTATTTTGAAAAATAAATAACGCTGTAGCTCTTGCTACGATGTATTTGTTTCAAAAAAAATTGAAATCGAAGCAAAAAAATATTTTTTTTTTACAAAACAATGCTTCTGATTTCTAATATTAGAAATTTCTCGGAGTAAAATTGTACAGACGAGACTAGCGCGTGTACTTCACATGGCATGGAATGCAGGGGCTTATGTGGCTTGCATTCCACATTGCATGGAATGCAGAGGCTTAGGGCTTGCCACAGAACCACAACACAGTTTACCATAACATTGAAATAATGATGCTGGAATAGTCTGTTGTCGGGAATGCTGGAGAATAGGGAACAGGAGAAGATTGGGGGGGAGAGAGGAGAGAGAGGGGAGGGAGATAGAGAGACAAAGGGAAAGAGAAATAGGGAACAGGGGAAGAGGGGGGGGGAGGGGAGGGAGGGAGGGGAGAGAGAGAAATATAAAGAGAATGGGAGAGTAAGGATAGAGAGAAGGGAAGAGAGGAGAGAAAGGATAGAAAGAGGAAGAAAGGAGGAGGAGGAAGAGAGGAGAGAGAGGGGAAAAAAAAAAAGAGGAATAAATTGAGATGGGGGATGGAAGGAGATGGGGAGAGACGGAAGAAAGAGGAAAATGGAGAGGAAAGATGAAGAGGCCCATGCCATGTCCTGTGTGGTGTATTTTGTAGTGTTGAAAATTTCACTTACGAAATTTAAAAATATAAAAAAAAAGGATTATTACCTTACAAACATATAATACAACCTCGGAAACAAAAGTACAGTACAGAGAAAAAAAAAATTTTTACTTAGACAAGGGGGGTGAGGAGAGACATCAGATAGTGAGAGAAAGAAAGAAATAGAAAAGAGAGAGAAAGAGAGTGTGTAGAGAAAGAGCGACAAAGAGAGAAAGAGAGAGAGAGAGAGAGAGATTGACATTAATAAAAGAGAAAAGAAGAGATTGAAAGAAATTCATACGTAGTTATAGAGAAGTGTAAGTAAGAAGGGGAGAGAGAGGAAGAAATGAAGATAAAGAAAGATAGATAGACGAAGAGAGAGAGGGGGGGGAGAGAGAAAGATGAGAGAGAGAGGGGAAAGAGAGGGAGAGAAGAGAGAGACAAAGATATAAGAGAAGGAATAAATATTAAACCGGAGAGTGATGGGAATATAATGTGCTTCATCAGAAAGTCGACAACTGGGATTCGTCTGATATTTAACACTCCATCCGTCATTTTCTCTGTCAGGATGGCCTGTGAGTAACATTTGTTTGTTTTTCATATTAAACTGAAACATTAAAATTAAACATTTCCGGCCCCTACCCAGGCTGGGTTAAAACCCCCCGTCCTAATCCAGGGCGTTAAATCAAATAGAATCATTAAATCAAAGGAAGGCCATCCAGCCGTAAAAATGTGCCAAAACCACACAACCTCAACCATGAGGTTGAACAACGTCGATCCTGCTTGGAGTGGATAAGAAAGAGTAAAAGAAAGAAGAAGATTAAAATTAAACATCGATAGTATAGCATCGATGGCACATTGAATACACCAGTTATCGTTCTGTCACTGAAGTTAAGCAACGTCCAGCGTCCAGGATGTACATGAATTTCAAAACATACCTGTATTCCATTCCGTTCCAGAAATCACTCTCCACTCTCCAAGTCCCCGAATCTCCGTTTCGACCGTCACACAACGCACTCTGATTGGTTTATTGCGTTCAAATTAACCAATCAGAGTGTGTTGTGTGACGGTTGAATGGGAGATTATAAAAGTGTTTCTGGAACGGACCTACTGGACAGCTGTTTCAAGCTTATTTGCTCTCTCAACAGGCATAGTTCTGAATATCGACCTCAGTAGCGTAATCGATAAGACGGCGGATTTGTAACCTGGAGGTCGGTGGTTCAAGTCCCGTTAGTAAAGCGAGTTGAGTAGTTTTGATTATTACGAAATTTAATAGTTCTTAATATCCATGAAATTTTAACCCTCATCTTGGCAGAGAATTTCAATATTTCATTTTCATTTACTTTTGAAAAAGTAAAAGAGGATGATAATTGGATGGTTGGGTGGAAGATTTAAATGTTCTGTGGAAGGAAAAATGCTTTTTATTAATTTTGGGGCCAACAGAGTAAGAAAACTGTTTGGTATTCATATGGAAACATTGGCAAGATAAGGGTTAACGCCATTTCAAATAAGAAGTGAGAAGTTGTAGGGCGATGTACATGAAATAATGTCCGTGGTAGGTATTCGAACCATTGAACTCCGGGGGTACGAGTCCTCTAACTCCTTGCCTATAATATCGAGTAGCGAGGGGTGGTCATATATTACTTGGGTATCAAGCTAGCGAGATGGTCATACACAGTTGGGTCTACTCTTTCTTTGTTGTTAACTGGACCAGACAGACATTTCCTTGCTGTTCAATAAAATACACAAAAACGGAAACAATGCTTCCCAAAATCTAATAGGTACATAATTGTTGTCGCTAGAGGGGCTATAAACAGAGAACTGACTAGCCAACACTTACAACTTGGGCTAGCTTGCAGTTTTTTAAAGTTGTTTAAAGGCTTATAAAAGGGGTTGGGTGGAAAGGCGAACCAACCCCTTTATAGTTAGGACATTATGTATATTTTTTTTTTTATTTTTTGTTTTGTTTATATTAGGAAACATTGTTTTAAATTTGGTATTTTAATTTTTTAAAATTATTTGTTTGTTATATGTTCTTTCTAATAAAGATTTCATAATAAAAATAATAATAAAAAAGGAAAAGTCCAAAATCCTCACGATGCGATGGTGATTGAGCATAGAAAAATACATATATGGGGTTCAGGACAAGCCCCAACTTTGAAAATAAAGTTGGTTGGAAACCATCTTTATCCTCTAGCTGTAGCCAAGCTAGCTACAACAACAACAGATTCATTATTGAAAACAAAGAGTAAAAAAAGTAAGGCTAGCTTTTAAATCGAGGGGCATTTTTGTCTAAATCTATCTATCTGTCTTTTTTGTAAATAAATAATAATAATATCGCCTTATTTTACTACCTGATTAGGACTATTAAATCCCCCAATTTTCCAGCAGTAAGGCCAAGTCATATTATTATGTGGTAAAGATTCCGTGGGAGGATAAATTTTCATGTCCCGGCTGGGTTTCGAACCCGCGAACTCTGGAATCCTTGGATTAAAGAGGCCCCCCTTTACCCTTTACCACTGAGCTATCGGAGTAGTTTGTAACAAATAAAAGTCGAATTTCTTCCAATACAGCCGAAATTTTCGGGATATGTTCCAATATTCCATTACTACAAGGAATCTTCTTTTTTGGATCACATTATGTTAAGAAACGTTGATCTAGGCTAAGAAACGGTTTAAAATTTATAAAACCCAAAATAAAAACTGCAAGGAGATTAAAAATAAAAATTTCGGAGTTATCAACTTAGATCTCTCACCACTGCTAGACAAGAAAAAGAGAAAAGTGGACTTGGACGATATAAAGTGAGGAGACAAGTTTAGTGTCACATTTGACGAATAAAAGGTATGAAAGAGAGAGAGAGAGAGAAAGAAAGAGAGAAATAGAAAAGACAGAGAAAAAAGAGAAGAGAAAGGTAAAAGACAGAGAGAGAGTGAGAGAAAGAGTAAAAGGGGACAAAGTAAAACTGAACAAAAATAGAAGAAACAGAAATTGAAATACGTCAAGCAGTCGTCTGACATGTCAACTTTGTTTGGAAGAAATGGAGTGAAAGAAAGAAAGGGAGAAAGGGGGGGAAAGAGAAAGAAGTGGAGTGAAAGAAACAAAAAGGGAGAAAGAGAGAGAAAGGGTGAGAGAAAAAAGGAGAGATGATGAAAAAAGAGAAATAGAAAAAAATGGGAGGGAAGAAGAAAGACATGAGAAAGGGATAGGAAAAAAAGAAGAGGAGAGAGAGAAAGTTGAGTGAAAGAGAAGAGAAAACGCGAGTGAGGAGACATGAGACAAGAGGGAGAAGGAAGAGGGGGAGAAAAGGAGAGAAAAAGAAGAGAAAAGGGTAGGAAGAGGAGGAAAAGAGGTAGGATAGAGATACAAGCACAGGGGGAGAAAGACAAAGAGAAGTCGAAGGAAAGATGAAGAGATAAAGGAGAAAATAGGGAGGAAAATGAGAAAGGAAGGAGGGAAGAGGAGAAAGGAGGGAGGAAAAGGAGAAAGGAAGGAGGAGGAGTAGGAGAAAAGAGAGATTGACAGAGAAGTCGAAGAGATAGATGAAAAGACATAGAGAAAATAGGAGGAAAATGAGAAAGGAGGAAAGCAAAAGAGTTAGGAAAAGAAGAATAGAGATTAACAGAGAAGCCGAAGAGATAGATGAAGAGGCAGAGGAGAAAATAGGGAAAAAATAAGGAAGGAGGGAGGAAAAGGAGAAAGGAAGTAGGAAGAGAGAGGAAAAGAGAATTGACAGTGAAAAAGAAAATTGTGATGGATGTCGCTCTTTTATTCCTTAACAATTACTTTCGAGAAGGGGATAAAAACGAAGGAATCTTTCCAGGAGACAAGGATAAACAAGAAGAACGGAATGAGAACACTTTTTTAAACGGTGGGAAATTAATAATTGTTTCTGTCGGTTTTTCCCCCCCTTTACTAACTACTTGCATCCTAGAAAAAAAAACTTTGTTTATTTTTTACTAATAAATCAAAAACTTCGGTTTCCCCGGCCCCTTAAAGCTAGGGATCCGAACGATTTTTTTCCCCTTCGGGGAAAACCCCACCCCCCCCCAATTAACCTCCCCAATCACAAAAACCCTACCCCCTTCCTCACCCCCGCCTCACAAACCGCACCCCTTAAAACCTCACCGAATAAAAAACGCACCCACATTAACCTCACCCCAACCAAAAAGCACCCCCATTAATTACCCAGCTCCAAACCGCACCCCCTTCCCACCCAAAACACAAAACCCCCTCCCCTTAACCCCCCCTCACAAACCTTCCCCCCCAATTTAACCCACCCAACTCACAAAGTACCCACTTAAACCCCCCAATCACAAACCGCTCCCATTAAATTTCCCCCAAATACAAAACCCGCACCCCATTAAATTTCCCCCCCTCAAAACCTCCCCCCCCCCCCCCCCACCCCCCCCCCCCCCCTCCCCTTTTTAACTCCCCAGACCAAAAACCGCACCCAAAATTTAAACCCCCGACTAAAACCCCGCCCCATTTTTCCCTCACCCCTCACAAAAATTCCCATTTTTAAACCCCACCCCGACCAAAAAACGCTCCCCACATTAACCCCCCCCCTAAAACCCGCTACCCCTTATCCCCCCCAGACTCCAAACCGCTACCCCCCAAATTCCCACCCCCCCTCCAAAGCCCCCTTTAACCTCACCCCCCTCAAAAAAATGCTCCCAAAACTACCCCCTCACAAACCTGCTCCCCCTTAAACTCCCCGCCAAAACCCCCGCCCCCAAACCCCCCCAGCCCCACAAAACCCGCCCCCAATAACCAAGTCACAAAAACCGTACCACATTAATCTCCCCCCCAAAACTTTACAAACCTGTACCCACTTAACCTATTCACCTTTTTGTGTAAAGACGCACACCCCCTGTGTATACGGGCCTACGAGAACAGGTTCTTCATTCCATTACGCTGGCTTATTGTCTTTTTTTTTTTATTTTTTTCTTTTTTTTATTTTTTATTTACTTAAAATTTTAAATTCAAAGATGATGACGACGATGGTATCACGTTTCCCGAACTGGTAAGTCCTAGGAAGCTGAAATTTGGGAGGAAAATTTTTTCCTTTTATTTGATGTGAAATTTTGAGGGTTTTTTTTAAAATTTCCCCCCCTAAACACCTGCCTTGGGGGGGAAAAAGGATTTTTTTCTTTCCCCCGGGTTTTTCCTGGGGGCCCCCCAAACCCCGGGGGGAACAGCCCCCCTGGGGTTTCCCAAAAAAGGGAAACAGCCCATCAAAAAATTTTTAAACTTTTTTGATTTTTGCGTCTTTAAAACGCATTTTTCTTGTAAAAAAATTTTTTTAGGGGTTTTGGGGAAAATCCCCTTTTTATTGTTATGAAATTGGGTTCTTTTTTTTTTTTTTTGGTTTTTTTAAACCTTTTTTTAAACGCATTGGGGCCGGGAAAAATTTTCCCAAAAAAGATACTAAAATTTAAAAACCTCCCCCCGCCGGGGAAAAGGGACAGGGAATAGTCCATCACGAAGTTCAAATTTTTAAGGGGGCACCCACCCCCTTTTTAAGCCCGTGGCCTTTGCTTAACCCCCCGTGGGGGAAAATTTTGGGGTTTTAACCCCGGGTTCTTTTTAATATCCTTTTTGGGCCCCCGATTTTTCCCCCCCTTTAAAAAACCCCTAAAACCAGCCCAAAAATACAAATCAAGCTCTTTGGGAAGAGGATTTTTTTTAATGAATTTTTTTTTTAAAGGGGGGGCCCAAAAAAAAAAAAAAAGAGGATTTTTTTTTCTTTAATAAATAAAACCAAAAGGGGCCCTTTTTCTGGGGGGGGACGAAAATTTTCAGGGGGAAAAAGAAAATTTTTTTTTTTTTTGAAGATTTTTATTTTTTTTTTAAAAACGAGGGGGGTTTAAATTTTAAAAAAAAAAATTTATTAAAAAATTTTTATTAAAATTATTATAAAAATTTTTTTAAAAAAGAAAAAAAAAAGAACCCCCTAATCAGATCTCTTTTTTTTTTATTTTAAAGTCTTTTTCTTCTTCTTCAAGTCTCCTTTTAAAAGATATCCTCTTTAATCGGATTCAATTTTGGGTTTTTAAATTTTTTTGATTAAACCTCTTATTATTGCCAATTTGAGGAGAAGGGGAGTCAAAGCGAAGAAGGGGGAGAAAAAAGAGGCAGAGGAAAGAGAGAAAAAAAAAGGGAAGAGGAGAAAGGGGGTAGGGGGGAGAAAAAAAGAGGGAAAAAAAAAAAAAGAGGAAAAGAAAAAGAGAGAGAAGCGAGAGCAAATAGGGGAAAAAGATATAGAAAAAGAGAGGGGAAAGAGACCGAAAAAGGGCGAGAAAAAAAGGGTAAGAGGGGGTCATTAAAAAAGGGTCGTCATCTGAACGATGGTAGCCAAACAGTGGGGGAAGGGCTCAGGGACTTCTACCACTGTCTTTACAAGGAGGCTTAAAAATTGACAAGGGCCCAGAAACCCAAACCAATGCCCCGGTCTACTTCCCCTTTTTTAGTCCCCCACCAGACAGAAAAAGAGGTAAGAGAGAGAAAAGGGAAAAAAAAGAAGAAAAGTGGAAAAAAGAGGTAAAAAAAGGGGAAAAAAAAAGGGATGGAAAAAGGGTAAAAAGAAAAAAAGAGAGAAAAAAAGAAAAATTTCCCCCTTTTTACTGATTGACACTAAATTTACGCTTTTTGGGGTTTTTTTTTTTTTCTTTTTTTATTTTCCTCCTTCCCTTTTTTTTTCCCCCCCTTTTCCCTTTTCAATTAAAAACCCCATATTTAAAAATTTCTTTTTTTTATTTCCTTAAAATTTTTCAAATTTCTTTATGAAAATTTAAAAAATTTTTGTAACCCTTTTTCCCCCTTTTGATAAATTTTTAAAAAAAATTTCAAAAATTGTTGGGCGGGTTTTTTTTTTAAAAAGGGGGTTTTTAAAAATTTTTCAGGGAAAAAAAAAAAAAATTTTGGGGTTTAAATTTTCCCCGGAAACCCCCTTTCCCCAAAATTTCTTCAAAAATTTCCCCCCCCCCCCGGGGGGCTTTAAACCCCCCCGACCCCCTGGGTCCCGTAAGAAAAAAATTTTTTAAAAATAATAAGGAGGTTTTTTGGGGCCGGGGGGGAAAAATTTTCCCAAAAATTTTAAAAAAATTTTTAAAAATAAACCCCTTTAATTTTTTAATAACAACAACTACATTATGTGTTTGGGCCTTTAAAAAAAAAGGGTACTTTTTTTGGGTTTTTTTAAAAAAAAAAATTGGGGGGGATAAATTTTTTTTTTTTTTTTTTGAGGGGGGGGGTTTTCCTATCCCCAAAAACCCCCCCCCAAACACCGGGAAAACCCCAAAAAAAAAATATTTTTTTCCTTTTTTAAAATACCCCCCTTTTTGGCCACGGGAAAAAAACCCTTTTAAAAGGGGAACCCCAAAAAGGGGGGGCTTTAGTTTTTTAAAAATTTTTACAAAAAAAAAAATTTTACATTTTTTTAAAATTTTTTTATTAAAAAATTTGGGGTTAAATTTTCTTTAAAAAAAAAATTTCCTTCCCTTTATCCCCCCGGGTTTTGGGCCTTTTAAGTTTTGGAATTTGCCAAACATCATTTTTTGGGGAAAATTAATCAGCGGGATACAATTTTTTACTTAAAAAAATTTTAAAATCAATTATTTTTTATATTAGTAAAATTTTTTTTCCCCGGGAATTTGGGGGTGACCCACAAAAATTTAAATTTTAAAATTTTTTTTTAATTTTTTTTTGGGGTTAGTTAATATTATTAAATTTTTTTAAAAAATTTTTTACTTAGGACCAAACCCCCTTTCCCCTTTTTCCTAAAAAAAAAAAAAAACCCCAACTAAAATCCCCCTCCCTTTTAACCAAAAAAATTTTTTTTTTAAAAAATTTTTACCTATATTCATCCCCAAAAATTTTTTTAAATTAGGTACAAACCTTTTTTCAAAGGGGGGGTTTAAATTTTTTTTAAAAGGAAAAGGTTTTTTTTAAAATTTTTTTTAAAAATTATTTTAAAAACAAAACGGGTTTCCCCCTTTTAAAAAAGTTGCAAATTTTTTGGGGTTTTAGGTTCAGCCCCCCGGGGGGAATTTTTAAAAATGGCGAAACTTGTTTTTGGGGTTTTTTTTGTTTTTTTTTAAAATTTAAAAGGGCCAAAAATTCCGGGGGTTTTTCCCCCCAAAAAGGTCTAGGGGTCACTTAAAAAAAGGGCACTTTTTTTAAAAAAGGGGGTTTTAGACAGAAAGTAATTTTTTGACTTATGAAAAATTTGGGCTTTTTTCCCCCCTTTAAACCCCCAGTTGGTTGGGGGGAAAAAAAAAAAAAACCCCAAAAGTTTTTTAACCCATTTTTTCAATTTTTTTTTAAAAAATTTTTTTTTTCCCCCTTTGTAAATTTTAGAGTATTTTTTACAATTGAAATTTCCCTGCGCCCCCACTGGGAAAAAAAAAACCCCCCTTTTCCCCTATTTTGTTTAAAAAATCCCAAATTTTTTTTCAGAGGGAAAAGGGAAAAAATAAAACCCCCTTAAAAAAAAGGGACAAAGGAGAGAAACACTTTTTTCCCCAAAATTTTGGGGAAATTGGGGGGCGCTATTCCCTTTTGAAAAAAAATTTTTGCCCCCTTTTAAAGGGGGGTTGGAAAGCGGCCTGGGTGTTTTTTTTTCCCCCAAAAACGAAATTTAAAATTAAAAATTTTCTAAAGTACAAAATTTTTTTTTAAAACCAAAAATTTTTTTAAAAAATTTTTCTAAAATTTTTTTTTTAAAAAGGGAAAAATTAAATTTGGGGGGTTTTGGGGAAAAGAAAGCCAAAAGCTTTAACCCCCCCTTTTGGGGTTCCCTTTCCCATATTTTTTTGGGGTTCCCCTTTTAAAAATTTCAGGCCCTGTTTTGCAGAATGCCCCCCGGGTTTGTAGTTTTCAATAAATTTTTTAATTTTAATTTTAAAAAAAACCCTTTTAAAGGGTTGGATTTTTTTTTTTTCCCCCAAAGGGTTAAAAATTTTTGGGCCAATTTTTTGTTTTTTTTTTGATTTCATGATTGTAAAAAAAAAAAAAAAAAAAAAAAAAAAAAATTTTATCTCAAAAAATTTTTTTAAAATTTTTCCATGGGGGTTTTCCAAAGTGTTTTTTTGACCTTTGTGGTACGGGGGCCCCTTATCTTTAAAGAAAAAAAATTTATTTTTTTTTTTTATAAAACTAAACAAATTTTGGGTATTTTTTTTAACTATTTTTTTCCCCAAAAATTTGGAAATTTGTAAAAAGTATTTTTAAATTAAAAAAGGGGGGAAAAAAAAAAGGGAAAAAAAACCCTTTTTTTTAGAAAAGTTTTAAATTTAAAAATTTAAATTTTAATCCCTCGTCTTTAAATTTTTTTTTTTATGAAACCCCAAACTGCTTTTTAAAGGGGAAATATGAAAAACTATCCAAAAAAGAAAAAAAAAAATTTTTTTCCCCTGGCTACATTTTTTTAAAAAAAACGTGCATCCCCCCAAAGGGGTGTTTTTCTCCCCCCGGGGAAAAAACATTTTTTTGGGGGCCATAATTTTTTTTAACCCAAAAAAAAACCCCCAAACCTGCTTTTTTTGCTAAATAAAAAGCCCAAAGGGGGGCTAAACCCCCCCCCCTTCCAAAATATTTGCATCTTTTTTGGGGAACCCCCCCTTTTTAATTAGGGTTTTTTTTAAAATTTGGGGTCCTTTGGAAAAACGAAAAAAAAAAGGGAAAAGTAAAATTTTTTTTCCCAAAAAAAAAAAACCCCCCAAAATTTCAAAAAAAAACCGACCAAAAAAAAAATTTTTTTTTTCCCAAAAAAATTTAGGTAACAAAAAGTAAAAAATTTTTTTTTATCCTTTTTTTAAATTTTTGTATTTTTTGGGGAAAGGGGGCCCCGTTTCGATGTTTATTTAAATGTTTTTGATGTATTTTTTTATTATTATTTTTTAAAAAAAATATATATACATTTGTATTATTTATACCCAATTTTCCCGTAACCCAAATTTCATAGAATATTTTTAAACCCACCTAATTGGGACGGGGAAAAGGGTTTCCAAAGGGCTTTTAAAATTTTTAAAAATTTAAAATTTTTAAATTTAACGAAACCCTACTCCATAAAAAAACCCAAATACTTTTCCCTTTTGCGTTTTAAAAAAAATTTTAAAAAATTTTTGAAATTTTTTTTTAAAATTTAAACAAAAAAATAAAGAAAAAAAAACCCGGGGTTGGGTTTTTCCCCCTAAAATTAAAAGAAACCCGTCCAGAGGGCAAAATTTTTAAAGGGGGTACCATTCAAATTCGGGAAGGAAAAGAAAATATGTAAAAAAATAATAAAAAATTCCCCATGGGTTTAGGCTCAAGCTTTTCTACCCCCCTTCCCCCCTAAAGATTTCTTTTTAAATTATGTGGCACATCTCAAACATAAACACACAATAAAAAAATTCAAAATTTTCTAAAAATGAAATTTTTGTCTAGCTTTTAAAAACGCGGGGCAAGTTTTGGGATGTTAAAATTAATAAATAAAAAAATCCCGGAGGAAAAATTCATGCACTGTTTGGGATTCGGAAACCAAGGGGCCCCCTACGCAAAACCTGGATTTCCCGGACAAGCGGGGGTTAACCCCTTGCCCCCCGTGCACAAAAATTTATGAAAATCCCTTTTTACCCAAGGAAATTTAAAAAGGGGGGGATTTTTTTTTGGGGGGGGGGGGGGGGGGTTTTTTTTAACCCTTTGCAAATAAACCTCCATGGCCCTTATTGAGGGAAATTAAAAAACCCCACTACTCAAATTAACCTCACCCAGCCTAAAGGGGGGCCCGGGGGAAAAGCCAGCATCCGGGGGTTTTTAAATTTTTTAAGGGCACCCTTTTTAAATTTCCTAGCCCGCTGGACTTACTGAATTTTCAGTGATAGAACGAGAACTGGTGTATTCAACGGGCCACCGAGCATGGGGGGCCCTTTTGGGAAAGTCGGTTTTTTAAAATGACGGTTTTTTTAACTACTACCCGTATTTCCAAGATCGTAACTTCCTTTTCCCGGAGGGAGCGGGATTTTTTTCCACAGAAAAATTTTTTATTCCCCCGAACATGGGGGGCGTCATTCGGCCCCCGACCTGGGCTGGGGGGGTTGGTTTAATAAGGGTATTTTGGACGATTCCCAACAAATTATACTTTAAAAACCCCCGTCCTAAACCATTAAAACCCTGCCCATCTCCCATCGGACTTTAAAAAAAACCAAAATTTAAAAATCAAGGGGACTTGAAACGACCCAAAAAAGACTTTTGGATTGGGCGCCCCATTAATTTTGATTATCGTAATAATTTTAAATATCTAAAAAAAATTTAATAGTTTTTTTTATTTATTTTTAAAATAAAAATTTTCCTTTTAATTTCAAAACCTCCGGGAAAATCAAACCCCGGGGTTTGCGTCCCAGCATTCCCCTTCAGAAAAATTTTTTTTTTATATCGGGAAAAATATTACAATTTTTTCAAAATTTAATTTTCCCTTAATCAATTTTTTATTAATTCATCTAATTTTTCCCCAGGGCTTTGTTTTTTTCTTTTTACAAGTTTTTTTTTTTTTTTAAAAATTTAATTTAAAAAAAAATTAAACTTTGGATTCCCGTTAAAAAAGCCCTGTCCCAATCCCCAGGGGGATAGGGAAAATTTTTTTAATTTAATAATAGAAAATTTCTTGTAAGGGGCCAAAGTTTTTATAATTAAAAAAGCTTTTAAAAAACCGGGAACGCTTTTTATTTTTTATTTTTAAAGCGTTATTGTTTTAAAAAGGCTCTCATTATTTAACCCCGGGGACTTACGTCCAAATTAGTTTTTATGTAGGTCCCCCTTCTAAAAAAATTTAAAAAACAATGGGGGATGCAAATGGCCCTTTTTTTTTGCCCTCCTTTTTTTCAATAAAAGAATAAAACCGGGGGGCCCTTTTGCCCTTTTTAAAAAGGGGGGGTTAGCCCTGGGCTCCCTTTCCCAGGGGGGTTTAATTCTTTGGTTTCCCTGCCCAAAGTTTGCGGGTTTCAAAAACCCCCGGCCCGGAGCGGAAAATTCTACCGAGTTTTTCCGCTTTTCCCAAAAAAGGGGAAAAGGGTTTTCCAAAGGTAAAGTGCCCTAAAAGTAATGCGAAACCCCTTTTTCCGGGGTTTTACAACAATTTTTAAAAGTCTTACCAAGAGCTAAAAAAAAAAATTCCTCTGAAAACGACAAACCTTAGCGAGCAAAAAGGGAAACAAAAACTCTTTGGGTGGGAACAAAAAAAACCCTGGTTAATGCCCCAAAGCAAAAGGGGTTTCCCAAAACCCAAAAAAATTAAAAAAAAAAAAAAACCAAACATTGGGTGGGATCCGATTTTTACAAAATCAGGGATCCTTTTTTTTTACATTTTTCCAAAAGGTTCCCGAAAACCGGCGGAAAACCAAAAAAATTTCCCAAAATGGTTAAAACCTAATGAAAAAATGATCTTCAAGCTCAATTGATTACCCACCCCCTTGATAACAATAATAACACTCTTTAGGGGAAAGGGGAAACCCCAGGCGGGGGTTTAAAAGGCTCAAACCCTTTTTCCCTCCCCCCCTAACCCTCAGATTCTTAATAAAAAATAATGGGGTCAAAAAAACTAAAATTTAATGGGGAAAAAAAAATTCATGCCCTGGGGTGGGATTCGAACCAAGGGGGGCCCCTTTTACGCAAACCCTGGTTTAAACCAGATAAATTTTTTAACCAATTACAAACCCATGCCCCAATTGCACATGTTTTAATTTTTGTTTTTTTTTAATTTTTCAATTTCTATGTGGGTTTCTCTATTTTTTAAATACAACTTGATCAAACATGTTTAAAAATTTAATCATAAAGTTTCACCGGGGGCCCGAGTGAATTTAAGCATTGCACATAGGGGTAAACAGGGTTCACCCCCCAGGGGGGCCAGGTTTTTTTCCTCTCTAAAACTTGGGTTTTAAAAGGGGGGTCCCTAAATTCCTCGGAGGAAAAATTTTAAAAAAAATGTACTTTCCAATTTCTTAAAAATTTCAAATTTTTCAATTTTTGGGAATAAAAAATGGGTCCCCAAACCCCTTTCCCCATACCTAAAGGGGGTATAAATTTTTTGGGGCACGCTGTTTTGAAAAATTTTTTTAAAAAAAATTAAAACACCCCTAATAGAAAAAAAATAATTCCCTTTTTTCCTTTATTAAAAAATTTTAATTTAAAAATTTTTTTTTTTAAAATTTAAAACAAAATGTTCTTAACACAATTTTTAAAGGGACCCCCCCAAAAATTTTTTAAAAAATAAAAAAAAATTTTTTTTTTTTTTTAAAATTTTAAGTTAGAGGATTTTTTTGCACAAAAAAAGGCTTTCCCGTAAAAAAAAAACGAAAAACCCCGCCAAAATTCCCAAAGTCCGGACAGAAAGAAAATCGGGGAATTAAAAAAAAAAAGAAAATCGTAAGCAAAAACCTCCCCAAAAAAATTTTTCCCTCGTTTTTCACGGATGGGTTGTCGGAAAAACATATTTTGAAACCCAAAAACTGTTGGGGCCGGGAAAAAAAGGCCCCCGGGAAACTGGGGGGTTTTCCCCCCCCCTGGCTGGTGGGGTGGAAGGAGCCCCCCCTGTTTCCTGCAACAAAAACCCCTGAGGGGCGATTATTTTTTTTAAAAACCCCAATTTAAAATTATTATTAAATATTTTTAAAAAATTTTTTAAAAAAAATCTTTATTTAAAATTTTTTTTTTATAAAGGGGGTACCCCCCAAAAACCCCTAAAATTTTTTTAAAAATTTAAAAAAAACAAAGTTTAAAAAAAGGGGGGTGGTAAAAATTTTGCCTTTAAAAATTTTTCTCAAAAATTTTTATTAATAAAGTGCAGGGGGGCAAGGGGGTTAACCCCCCTCCCCCGGGGGGGGGAAAATCCGGGGGTGGGCCGGGGGGGGGTTTTTTTGGGGGTTCGAATCCCCCCCAAAGTGCACAAATTTTTTTACTCAAAAAATTTGAGTTTGACCACATAAAAATAAGCCCCCTCAGGGTTAGGTGGTAAAAATGCTTTTGGGGAGCTTTAAACCTCCCCCCCCCCCTTTTCCAAAATTTAAAGAGTATTTTTATTATAAAAAGGGAAAACCCCCCACCAAAAAGGCCCCCAACGGTTTTAAAAACACTGTCCGTAGCCCCAGGATTTTAAGTTTGCCCCCCCCCCCCCCCGGGCCCCCCCCCTTTTTCCCCCCCCCCATTTCATCCCCTGGCGGGGGTTTTAAATTTTGGGGGTAGCTTATTTGTGTGTTTTACAGCGAAGGGGGGGTTTTTAAACAACCCCCTTTGTAAATAAGTATTCCCATGAAATTTTATCGAAAAACTTTAAACAAAAAAAAAAAAGGGGGAATTGGGTGACCATTAAAAAACTCGAATCCCTTTGAGGGTTTGTTTTTTCCCCCGGGCCTTTTTGGGGGATCCGTTGGTTTTTAAAAATTCCCACCCAAAAAATAATTTATCGGTTTTTTAAAATTTTTTTTTTAAAAATAAAAAATTTCCCAAATTAAAAAAAAAAAAGGGGGGCCAAAAAAAAATTTCTAATTATTTTCACAGTGTTTGTTTGTAAGGGTCCTGAAAACCCCCGGCAAAAAACCCCCAAAATGAAAAAAACCCCCCCACTTTTAGGGGGATTTAAAACCCCCCTTTTTAAATGACAATTTAACGTGGCCCAAAGGGAAAATTTTTAAACCCCCTTTTGGCACTCCGGGGGAAAAAAAAAAAAGGGGGAATCCCCCATAGGGGTTTCCCAAAGGGGCCACCCCCCACAGGAAAACCATAAAACACCGCTAACCCCTTTTTTAAAAAATTTCCCAAAAAAAAACATTTTTTTAAAGGGGGTTCCGGGTAATTTTGTCCCCCCAAGAAGATTTTCCCTCCACTTTATTTTTTTTTCATTTTATTTTCCCCCCTTTAATTATCACTTATCAGATTTATTCTAGCGATTCTTTTGTTTATTTCCAAAAATTTTTTACAAAAAAGGGGGGAAAAAAATTGGGAAAAAAAACCCAAAAAGGGGCCCGGGTTTTTGGTTTTTAAACAACTTTTTTTATCAGTTTTTAACCGCGGAATTTTTTGTTTCAGTTTTGGGGTCCCTTTTTCCCCTAGGGTTTTTATTTCTGTAAAAAAAAATTTCCCCCTAAAAAAAAAAACTGTATAAAGCAAGAAAATTCGAAATTTTTTTTTTGGGTTTTAATTTTTATTTTAAAATTTTTCTTTATATTTTTTTTTAGGGGTCAAAATACCTCTGAAAAAAAATTTTCCCCCTGTCTTTTTTTCAAAGCACTTTTTTTTCCCCCGGGGGATTTAGACAAAAAGGATGGGGTGTGATACAGGGTGGCGTTTTTCCCCCTTTGATTTAACGCCCCCCCTTAAACAATTGTCTTTTTGTATTTTCCCAAAAAAACCCCCCCTTTTTTTTTAACATGTTTTTTTCCTTTTTTAATTTACCCATTTTTAGCTCCCATATCCCCCAAAAAAAGGGGGGTTTTTTTTTAAAATTTTTAAAAAAATTTTAAAAATTTTTTTCCCCTCTACAAACACCCTTTTACGAGGGTCGGGTTTTAATTTTTAAAAAAAAAAAACTACTGGACCGTACGCTACTTTTTTTTTCCCCCAAAAAAAACGTTAAAAGATTTAAAAAAACAATGCATGGGGGGGCATGCACGGACCTTAAGGACCCCTTTTTTTTTTTAATTTTTAAAAACTGGGGGGTTTTTGGGCCCCCGGGTTTTTTCTTGGTTAAAAGTGGGACTTTTTTCAGGGGGCCCCCAAAAAGGGGTTAAAAAGGGAAGGGGGGTCTGTACATTAATATCTTTAAAAAAAAAAAAAAGTAAAAAAAATAAAAAGCGGACTTTTTAAAAATTAAAAAACCAGAGAAAACAAAAAATTTTAAACTACTCCATACGGGGGGGAGGGGGAAATTTTTTAAAAAATTTTTAAAATTTGCTAATAAAAAAAAAAGGGGAAATGGATATAAAAACCCCGGGGGGTTTTTTAAACGGAAATTTTCCCCCCCCCCGGGGGGTTTTCTTTTTTTAAAAATTTTTAGAATCAAGTTCAGGGGGGAAAAATTAAATTTTTAAGAAAAAATTTTAAAAAAATTTTTTTTAAAATTTTTTTAAACTCGGGGTTCCCCGACAAGTCGGGTTTTAACTTCACGTTTTTTACCCGACATTGGGCTCCCTTTTTTTTTCACCCCCCCTTTTAAAATTTTATTTTCCCCAAAAAAGAAAAACCCCCCCAATTTTCTTTTTCCCCAAAAACCCTAACCTAAAGGGGGAGATGTTTAAACTTTTTTTTTCCCCCCCCTTTCCCCATTGAAGCGCCAAAAACCCCGTTTTCAAAAAAAATGGGCGGGGGGGGGGCTTTTTTTTTTTTTAAAACTATCGGGGAAGAATTTTTGGGGGGGGCATCCACTTGGGGGGGTCAGGGTTTCCCGGGGGAAAATTTTTTTCTAAAAAATTTTTCCCCTTTTTAAAAAAAAAATTTTTGGGCAGGGGGAAAAGCCCCCAAAATTTTTTCCCCAAATTTTTTCCCAAATTTTTTTCAGGGAAAAAATGGAATTTTTTAAGGGGAAGAAAAGGGGAAATTTTTTGGGGGCCCCCGAAAATGGGGCCCCGCAACTTCCTTTTCCAAAAAAAAAACGAAACTTTCCGCTCCCAAAATTTTTTAAAAAAATTTTTTAAAAAATTTTTTAAAAATGTTTTTAAAAAAGTCCCCAATTCCCGCGGTGTGTTTTGTTCTCCTCCCCCCCCCGTCCTTTTTGTCAAGCACCGGGGGTTTTTACTTTCCCCTCTCCCCCCCCATGAAAAACAAGCCCCCTTGTTTTGTTTCCCCCCCCCCCCCCCCTGCCCTTTTTGCCCCAAACCCCCTGAGGGCACCTTTTTCCCTCCACCCCATTTTTTGTTGCAAGTCCCGGGTTGGTTTTTTTCCTCCCCCCCCCTTTCCCCCCGTCCTGTTAGTCAAGCACCTGAGTGTCACTTTCCCCCCTCCATCCTCAGGGGGTGGGGCAAAAACCCCCTGGGGGTTTTTTCCCTTTTCCCCCTCCTCCCAGCCCCGTAGTCAAGCCCTGAGTGTCCCCTTTTTCCTCTCCATCCTCAGGGGTTTTTGCAATTTCCCCGGGGGGGTGGGGTTTCCCCCCCTTCCCCCCCTGTCCTGTTGTAAAGGGGACCTAGTGCCCCCCTTTTCCCCTTTTCCCCCTCGGGTTTGGGGGGGTTTTGGGCCCAAAAATCCCCGTGTGTGTGTTTCTCCTCCTCCCCCCCTGCCCCTGTTGACAAAACACCTATTTTTCCCCCCCTTTCCCCCCTCCAATTTCCCAGGTTTTTTTTGTTTTTCTTGTGCCCCCCCAAATTTTTTCCCCTTCCCCCCTCCTATTTCCCCACTACTTCTCCCCCAATATTTTCTCCGCGTGTCCCCCAATCCCCCTTTTGGAAAAATAAAGAAAATGGAAAAAAAAGGGGTTTTTTGGGAAAAAGTGCAGTAAAGAAAATAAAGAAAAAATCCCCTTTATTTTGCCATAGAATTTTAAAAATTTTAAAAAAAAAAAGGGGTTACTGAACTTTTTTGTTAAAAAAAATTAAAAAACCAAAAAACCCTTTGGGTTCCCCCGTTTTTCAAATTTTTCCCCCCCACATCGGCAAAAAACCCCAAATTTTTAAAAAATTTTAAACGGGTTTTTAAAAAAGGTTTTTCAGCGGATAAATTTTTCCCCCTTTCCCCGCTATACAGGGGCGATGATCTCCCCCCCCAAAAAATTTTTCCCCATTGAAAAGGGACATTATGTTGTTGGAAAAGGGTTTTTGGGGTTTTTAAAAAAAATTTTTTAAAATTTTCCCCCCTCCCTTCGCCCCAGATTTTAAAAAAAAAATTTTAAACTTTTTTGGGGCAAAATCAAAGATCACAGGATCAAACTTTTTTAAAAGTAAATTTTTTAAATTTTTCCCATTCCCCAGTTTAAAACCGAATGTAAAACCCAAATTTTAAAATTTTTCGGGTTTTTTGCTTTTTTACTTCTTTTAAAAGCTTTCTTCAACTTTAAAAATTTTAAAAACCTTTTAGGGAAAAAATTCCCCTTTTATTTTACATAAAATTTTTTTTTAAAAAAGCTATAAAGATCCCATTTCCAAAACACCCCCGCTTCCAAAATTTTTTTAAAAAGGGGGAAAACGAAGACAAAAATCAAACAAAATTTTTTCAATGGGGGAAAAATCAAAAAACCTGAAAGGGGAAAAAAAAAAAGCTGAGCGTGAAAGAAAAAAAAAGCAAAATATGAAAATAAAAAGCTCATTTTAAAAGTATTTTTAACCTTTTGAAAAAAAGTAGTTAGAAAAAAACCTTTGGGGTAAAAAAAAAAATCAAAACAAAACAGGAAACCCCAAATTTCAAAAAAATATTCATAGTTACTTTAAGTTTTTAAAATTACGCCCCCAAAAAGATAAATCCCCAAAAATCTTATTTGGAAAACTCCTTTTTTTAAAGAGCCCCGGAAAACTGATAAAAAAGAAGATATAGAAAACCCAAATTTTTAAGAGGGGGGAAATTTTTGACAGCTCCGGGGGGGTTTGATGGTGGTGTTTCCCCCCGACCCCTTTTTTAAAAAAAAAAGGGCTTTTTTTTAAAAAACCCCAAATTTCAACTTTTTGGTTTTTGGGGTTTTTATTAATTTTTTTTGTGATCCCTAAATTTTTTTTTCCGGGGGAAGCAAAATATTCCTTTTTCCCCAAAAGGGCCCGGGGGGCTCTTAAACCCCCAAAAAATTTTCCCCCAAAAATTAAAACCTTTTTTCCCCTTAGTTTTTTGTCCGAGTCTTTTTAAGGGGAAAAGCTTAGAAAAGAAATTAGTTTTTTTACTCCCAAAATGCTCCAAAAAACCCCAAAGGGGGGAAAAATTTTTCCCCAAAAAGGGCCGGAACAAAAATCAACTTCACTTTTTAACGGATGTCTAAAAAAAGGGGGGAAAATTTTAAAAAAAAAAAAAAAGATTTTTTCATTGCATTTCAAAATTTTTTTAAAGGGGGCCTTTTTTAAATTTGTTTTGGGCAAAATTTCCTTTTTTAAAAGACTCTTCAACCCCCCCGGAAAAAACCTTTTAGTCTAAATGAAATTTTATAAATGGTTTTTTGGGTTTTTAAAAAAAAAAAAACCCCCAAAAGTTAAAAAAAAAATTTGGGGAAAAACCCCCAACCCTATTAGAAAATCAAAAGGGGCCGTGGCACAAGGGGTTTTCCCACTTCCCCCCTTGGGGTATTTTCTTTGGGGGAAAATTTAAACCCCATAAAAAAAGAACAAAATGAAAAATTTATTAAAAAAAAACATTTGGAATTTTAAAATAACACACCAAAAAAACCCCATCACCCCCCTTTTTTTTTCTGATGGTTTTCGAAAATTTTTGCAAAAAAAAGGAAGCTGCTTTCCCCGCTTTTAAATTTTTAAAAAATGGGGATTTTAAAAATTTTTTTAAAGGGGGGAAAGGGGCTAGTTTTAAACCCCCCCGAAAAAGGGGGAAGAAAATTTTTTCAAAAGGGAAAAATTTGGGGCAAAGGGAAAAAAAATATTCTCTTTTAAAAGGGGAAAAACTTTTAAAAATATAGTTTTTCAGGGGAAAAAATCCATCCCTTTTGGGGAAAAAAATTTTTTTTGAAAAAAATTTTCAATTAGACCCCCCTTTTCCCCAAAAAGCCCCCAATTGACATCAAAACTTAAAAAAACCCACAGAATCACCTCTATCCAACCAACCCCCAAAAAATTTTTAAAGGGGTTTTAAAACCCAAAACATTCTCCCCCCAAACCCTTTTTTTTACCCCTTCATTTTGCCCTCTTGGAAAAAGATTCCCTCCCCCTTTTTCCCGAAAGTTTTTGAAAATTTTTTTAAACGGGGGAAAAAGCTTTTTAAAAGGGGATTCTGGTATTCCGATGGAAAAACCCCCCCGGGGGTTTTTAAAAGGGGGGCCAAAAAAAAAAACGGGATTGGGAATTATAAAAGCAGGGGGGGGAAAACTTCTCCCCCCGAATTTTAAAAAATTTCCTTAAAAAAAAATTTTTTCCAAAACCCCCAAAAAATTCCCCCTTTTTTTTAAACCTTTTTTCGCAATTGGGAAAAATAAAAATTTTGGGTTTTTTGCGGGTTTCAATGGACCCCAAGTTGAGAAAAAGTTTGGGGCAGTAAATTTTTATGCGGAAGTTTTGGGGGAAAAATGCTTTTTGATGAGTGGGGAAAAAAAGGGCCCCTAAGGGAATTGGAGGGGCTGGTTTTTTAAAGAAACAACAAAAAGTAATAAGTGGGTTTATGTTTAAACCCCAAAACCTTTTTTAAGGGGAAGGGGCTGCACCCTCAAGATGTCACAAATATTGGGATTTTGAGAAATTTCCCCCCGGGGAGGACCCCCGGGGAAAAACCCTTTTGCCCCCCCATTTGGCTGCACAGAGGAAAAAAAACCCCCCCCCCCTTTTACTTGGTTTTTTGCCCCAAAAGATGAGCCCCCCCCGAAAAAAAACCCCCCCAAACCCAAAACCGGGTTTGGGGTTTTCCCCTATTGCAAGTGAAAATGCGTAAACCCCTTTATGGAATGTTAAAAGGGGGAAATCAGCTGTTCCGGATGTTTTTCAACTCGTTTTTTTTCATATTATTCCGTGAAATTCCCGATTTATTTTAAGTGCCCCCTTTTTTGACCCAACATAAGATTTTGGGGAAAAAAAAGGGTTTTTCAAGCGATAAAAATGGCAGAAAAAAAAAAATCCATTTTTACGAGCCGTTATTGGGTTTTAACTTTTTTTTTGATATCAAAAAAGCCAAACAAGTTTTAAGGGATTGGACTTTTTTTTTGGGGCACGAGGGGGCAAAAACCTTTCCCCTTTCCCCTTCTAAAGGGTTCGTGATCTGGGAATCCCCTTTTTAAAAAAAGATCATTAAAATTTTTTTTTTTAAAAAAACTTGAAAGATTTGGGTTTTTAAAATTTAAAAATACCACTTATTCCAAAAAACCCCCAAAAAAAAAATTTTAAAAAAAAATTGAAAAAAAAGTTCCCCCTTTTTCCTTTAAATTTTTTTAAAAATCTTGTTTTTTTAAAAAAAAAATGCCCCCGAAACCCGGGGTTTTTGTATTTTAAGGGGGCGTAGTCGTCACCGGCCCTTTAAAAAAAAAAAAATACTTTCTTCCCCCGGGCCCCCTGTATTTAAGAAAACCCGGGGGGGGAAACCCCGGGGGGAAAAAATTTTTTTTGGGGGGTTTTAAAAGTAGAAAAAATTTCCCCCAAATTTTTCCCAAAATTTTTTCCCCAAAGGGGAAAAAAATTATTAAGAAAAAAAAAAGGGGGGAAATTTGCGTGGGGGGTTTTCCTTAAAAAATTGATTTTTTTAAATTTCAATTGACACAATTGGACACCCTGAAAATTTTAAAAAAAAGCGAGGGGGGAAAAACCGGGGGGGGGGGTTTTTTGGGGTAAGGGGAAGGGAAAAAATTTTCCCCCCAAAATTTTTCCCAAAATTTTTCAGGGGGAAAAAAAAAAATTTTTTCCCGGGTGAAAGAAAAGGGAATTTGCCGTGCCCTTTTTAAAAAAAAGGTTTCCCCGAAATTTTTTTTAATTTTTAAAAAAATATTTGAACACCCTTTTTTTTAAAAAAAAGGGGGTTGGGAAAAAATTGGGGAAAAAATTTTGGGGGGGAAATTTTAAAAAAAATTTTCCCCCCCAAAATTTTTCCCAAAAATTTTTTTGGGGGGAAAAAAAAAGGTTTTTTTATTTTTTGATGAAAAAAGAAAATTTTTTTTGGAGGCGTTTGGGGGGAAAAAAAAAAAATCTCGATAAGAAATGTAAAAATTGTAGAGAGAAAAAATAGAGAAACAAAAATATTCCCTCTATTTTCGAAAGGAGACGGAAAAATTAGAGAAAAAAGAAAAGAGAGAGAGAGACAGAAGGAGAAAGAGAGAGATGAATTTCAGAGGAAGGAAATTTTAAAGGGGAAAAAAGATCGTTGGGTGGGAGAGAGAGAGAGAAAAAAACTCCAAAGAAAGAAAGTTTAAAGGAGAAAATTTTCCTATGAGAAGGGGACGAAATATATTATTTTAATATTTCCGTCGCCCCGTATAATTTTGCTGAAAACGATAATTTTATTTTCATCATTTCACCCCGGCAATAATTCCCTTTCCCCCTTTTTTTTGGGAACTTCATGGAATTGTTATTTTCCTAATCGCAAAAGAGGGGCTGTTATGAACTTTTTAAAAGTTTTTGCTAAACTGTTTTTTTTTTTTTTAATGCCTAAACTGTTTTAATGCTTAAGTTCCGTGAACGGGTACTCATTTTAATGTTTTATTATTTGTTGAATTCTTTGTTTTGAAAGAAAAAGTGAGCAATTTTTTCTGCTCTAATGGGAGGCTGAAAAAAATTTTGCTGACACTTTAGTGGCAAACTTGTGAGATTATGAAAAATTTTTTTTTTTTTGCGAGAATTTGCGAATATTTTTTCGTCTTAGACTCGACAAACGGGGGTGAATTTAATTGTTTTTGGGGGGGGGGGGAATATTATAAAAATTACAATTACGACAAAGATAAGCCATCGTTTTCCACACTATTGTAGTTTAGCTGGGGGAGAAAGAGGTTAAACAGGGAGAAGACCAGTGTCTCGCTAAGAGGACTATAAACAGAAAAACAATTAGCTAACCGTAAAAAATTCCCCCCACCTTCAGCACAAGATTTTTTTATCATTTGAAGGTGGGTATACCCTCATTATTTGTTGAAGATGTTTATTTGTAAAATTTAAATAAATACATGGAAACTTGAAAAAGAAAAGAAAAAAAAAAGCCAGGCAAAGCTTGCAGTTTCCCACCTAAAGCCTGGGTTGGGCCGGAAAATTCCCAAAATCAAGTATTTTCACTTGGCCAGATGATGAAAAAATAATGTTTGAAAATTCTTCCCAGTCGTTTTTCATACAAGTAACCCTCTTCATTTTTTTTTCTCCCGATGTATGAGTGGACAACCCGTAAAATCCAAGTACAGAGAAAGAAAAATTCCTGCCCCGCTGAGGATCGAACCCCAGTCACCATGCGTGCAATTTTCCAAGCGCGCTAACTCACCTCGGCAACGGTGAGTATAGATTTTGTAGATATATTGTATATTTATTGTATAACTATGTATAAGAAAATAAAAAACAATTGAAATTCATATTAGCTACGCAGATTTTTTTATTTAATATTTTTTACCTACATCTTTTTATTTGTCTAATTTTTTGTACAATATGTAAACAACATGAAATATTAAAAAAACAATTTTTTTATTGTACTTACTTATTATTACCTAAAAGAAAATTGTACATAATCACATTGATATAAGATTAGCTACATAAAAAATAAATGTATTTTTACATGCAAATAAAAATGACATTTTTCGGTATTTGGGGGTTTTTTTCTATGGTTGATAAAAGTGCTGGGGGACTATAAACTGGGAGTAAGACCAGCATTGGCTTGGTTTTGGGGACCCTTGTCAATTATTAGCCTCCTTGTAAAGACAGTGGTAGAAGTGCTGAGTCATTCCTCCACTGTCTGGCTACCAACGTTCACGATGACGCCACCCTTTGATGATGAATGAAGGTGAGCAACTGTCATACATTATTGTTATCTTTAAACCGTTTTTAGCCCAAAAAAGGTTGAAGATAACAAAATGTGATTTTTGGCGGCGTGTGTCGAATATTATGAAGGAACTTTCAGAACTCGTGGTAGTCGTGGTAGTGACTAGTCAATCTTGTAAGCCCAACCCTAGTTGTAAAGCCTTTTGTACACAAAATAAAAAATCCAATTAAATTGCCAGCATCTTGCGTTGAATGCACCGGTTCTCGTAGGATCACCGAAGTGAAGCAACGTCCCAGCGAGGTGAATACTTCCCTGATGCTGGTTATTCCGGCCCAACCCAGGCTGGGTGAGGTTAATGTGGGTAGCAGGTTTGTGAGTTTCCTGTGAATGGAGGTAACCCACCCCCGTCGTGGGTATGACCATTTAGTTAAAAGCGACATAAAAACCCCCCCCCCCCCCCCCCCCCCCCCCGCACCCAAAAAAATACAATAGTAAATTAAAAATGCTAATAAAATAATTTATTTACATTGACTCAGAGGAGAATTTCTTCACAGCGACACAAAAGATCAAAAAATTGCAACGGGATGGCACTGAGTGCTTCATTTGGGTGGAAGAGATTTCCGATAACCCCGCCCTTTGGGTAGGACATTAGCTTCATTCTCTATTTTTTTCTTGTTTCTTTGCTCAATGTATTTATTTTTTCTATATAATTTCGTTGTATTTTACTGTATATATTTTTGTCTTACCTAATGAAGCATACTATAAAAAATAACATTTTGTCTCGCAACGTTTCATGCTCCTCTCTTCCTCTAGGATCAAATGAGATAGAACCCCACTGACTTCGCAACGCTCTGTAACATTTCCTATTGAAATTTTGAGGTAAAGTGCTGCGCAATGTTGCACTCAGTGGGATTCCTAATCTCGTCAAATTCACTCCAATCTCTCAATTCCAATGGAATTCCAAACACATGAAGACCTTCTAGTATGTGGTCAACTAAAAAACCCCTGCACATTGGATGATCAACTTCAGGCAAACAAGAAAGCCCTAATGTTTCAGAGTATTGGAAGTACAAAATTTGACCGAGGAACGAAACGAAAGAGGACGCGGAAAATAAAATAAATAAGTGGAATTCCGTATTTACATTTAAAATGGTCTACATCTCTACAACTGAAGTTAAAAAGGACAGAGAAACTGCGAACTGCTCTTTTTAACTAAAAACAAAAGGTCGATGACAGTTCAAAATGGCGGCCACGCCGAAATCAAGATGGCCGACAAGTGGAGAACATCTTCAGCTTCAGGTCGTGACAAGAGATTTACATTAAAAATAGTCCACACCTCTACAAGTGGAGATAAAAAGGAGCAAACGAACTGTACATACACTGAGAAAAAAAAAATATCCTGGACATTCATCCTTGAAAAAATGTTAAAAATAAGGATGATAGAAACTAAAAAAAAAAAAAAAAAAAATAGTATATTACTCACTTTATTCTTACAATGTAACTTGTATCGTTGTCTTAGTGTGCAAGGACAAATAATCTTTTCTTAAAGTAATAGAATAGAATAGAAATTACCTTGTTTATACTGCCGAGGTGAGACTAAAAAGTCCCTTTATTCCAGCAGTCTAAACAATTTAATCCCGATTCCATCCTCGTTTAAGGATAACTTACTAGCTAACAAGGATGATTTTTTTCTCAGTGTATAAAAGTATATGAAACAAAATGGTCGACAAAGATTCAGAATGGCGGCCGCCCCGAAATCAAGATGGCCGACAAGTGGAGAACATCTTCAGCTTCAGGTCGTGACAAGAGACTTATATTAAAAATAGTCCACACCTCTACAAGTGGAGATAAAAAGGGCAGACACGAACTGTTGGGTTGGGTGGAAGAGATTGCCACGGGCAATAACCCCGCCCTTTAGGTAGGACATTATTGTTATTTTCTTTTTTTTTACTTATTTATTTTGTCATTTGTTTTTTTTTTTCTTTTCTTAATTTTATACTGTTACCTGTACTTTGTCCTCCTAATAAAGCTTTAACACGTTCGTTACCAAGCCAATTTTTTCAAGTTTTACGTAGGGACCAGGCGTTAAAGTCGCTGTTGCATCCTGGGGACCAAATTTTTTTTTTTTTTGCATATTTGGCATCGTATTTGTACAAGAATCGATCCTATATCTGTTCTAATACTAACAACCTACCTCAAAAAGGCCATATATAGATGTCCGGTCCCTCGTTAAAATTTTGATAACAACCACATGTGTGTTTTCGGTCCCAAAGAAAAACACAACAACATCCACATATGGCCGTTCGGTAACGAACGTGTTAAAAAGAAGCAAACGAACTGTATAAATAATGTATATCAAACAAAATGGTCGACAACGATTCAAAATGGCGGCGGGCGCGCTCGGGGAATCAAGATGGCCGACAGGTGGAGAACTTCTTCACGGCGAGGCACGAGGTGGGCTTCCTCCAGGAGGACTTGGTCTTGGCTGCCCCATCGGGGAGGGAGGAGAGGGGGGCGGGGGCGGGGGGGTCAGCAGCCTCCGTGGTGGAGGAGGAGAGGGGAGGGGGAGGGGAGGCGGTCAGGTCTGCCGAGGCGCGGCGCTGCTCTTCCGCCTCCTCCTCTTCTATTTCTGTAAAGAAGAGAGGAAAAAAAGGGGATAATATATATTAAATAGTAGTCACCATGGCAGAGTAAGTTAGCGCGCTAGGCATTGCACGCATGGTGACCTGTGTTCGATTCTCAGCGGAGCAGGAATTTTTCTGCTCTGTACTTGGACATTCGGGGTTCACTCATACCTCGTGAGGAAAAATGAGTAGTTACTTGTATGAGTAACGACCAGTGGCGGCAATACCAGAGTAAAAAGAAATGAATATAATTGAATAATTCGAAATGTGAAGCAGGCTCTTAGTAATGCTGCGCTACCCACAAAAATTGTGAAGAGGCCTTGTGCTTCACCACAAATAAAATCAAATCATCATTAAATAAATATTTTTTATTTATTATTATTTTAAAGATGAGCGTTTCACAGCCTTTTTTATTTCGTAGCCATGAAACAGGAGCTACTGTAGACGCTTGCGATCTGTGTTGTAGCCTGCCCATCCCGTAGTGTGCCTCCACTCTGACGGGCGAGAAGTGACACAATACTTTCCAATTAGGTGCTGGGTCAACACGAGCGCACCGGAAGGTATCCCTTACAAAAAATTTATTGTGACCAAATTAAGAATACCAATTTTTGTCGGCACGGGGGATCGAACCCGGGACCTTCCGCATGACAAGCGACTGCTTAACCACTGAGCTAATCGCGCGCTCAGTGGTTAAGCAATTACTTGAATGTGTTTCTGTGTTATTTTCAGGCGCGGCCAGTGGGAAAAACAATGGGTTGAGTGACAGAGAATAGACATTCAAGGCATTAACTTCGCCTCGGATTACAAGACAATTGTAAATATAAAAATAATTTTGTTCAATATGTACAACAAAAAAAATATATATTTGTGTTAAACACTTTCGTGATATCATAACTACCCAAACTCGCTTTACTATAATAATAATAATAACACTCATTAGTGGAAGGGAACCACCAGGCGAGGTTAATTCTCAAAGCATTTTCTATCACCTAACCGTTAGAGTGTTATTATTATGTGGTTACAAACTCAAATTAATGAGAGAAAATTCATGCACTGGGTGGGATTCGAACCAACGGATCCCAACGCTACCTGGATTAGCAGACTAGCGCGTTAACCACTTGACTAGCAGTACACTTTGTTCAATATACAGGGTGTCCCGTATACAGATGCAAATATTTTGAGGGTAGGTTCAGCCCACCGTGGACTATCATATGAGCGAAACTTGCAGTGGGGCATTTTGCTTCGTTAAAGAGTTATGGCCAAATCCCTGTTTTTCCCACAGGTCTAGAGGTCACTTGGATCGATGCACGTTTTTAAAGAAATGGTAGCCAGTAAGTAATTTTTGACTTCATGTATGGATAGTCATGCATATTTCCCTTGAAATGCAGTTGGTTGCATGAAAAAATATTGAAAGACCAAAGAGATATTTAATCACAATTTCAATATTTTTCTAAAATTCGATTTTTCCTTGTTTTCCCTTTCGTGAATTTAGAGTACTTCTACAATTGCAATTCTGCGTATCACTAGGTAAAAAAATACCCTTTGCTATTTTGTTTCAATAAATACAAAGTTCTTTCAGACGCGTGAAGGAACGGCACCAGAAGGAGAGAAAACACATCTTTCAAGTTTTAAATCTGGGCGCTATTGCATTTTGAAGAGCACTCGATGCCTGAAGCGGTCTGTGTGACTATTTTTGTGCCAACTGCAAGTTATAAATGAAAATTTTCTGAGTACAATTAGTTCTATTAACCAACTATATCAATCAAATCTAATAGTTAATATAACAAGGCGATCAATTTGTTCGGTGGAAGAGAAAGCCACAAGCTTTAAACCTCGCCCTTGGTTCGCTACATATTCTTTTGGGTTCTTTTCATTTCATGTCCTGTGTTGCAGAATGTATCATGTTTGTAGTTTATCAATAAACTACAAACATGTATCACTGTACCACCACCCTTGATCAGTCTTTGTTTATATTTATTTCACAAATTGTTATTATGTTCATTGTAAAAAAAAAAAATGTAAATAAAGCTTGGTCCAATTGTTTATAAAATAAAAATAAAGTATTAATAATAATAGTAACCTTAAGGTTGGATGTTCAAGTTTCACCCAAGGTTAATTTTCGGCACTATTTGTTATGTTTTTGATATCATGATTGTGATAAACACAAAAATGATATTTTTAATTTTACTTCTAAAAATAAAATCATAATATTTGTTGGTAGCGCTTTCTCCATGTGTAAAGAGTCTTTCTCCATGTGTATTCTTTTTCCATAATTACACCACTGGTTGCTGCTTTTGTTGCAGCCTCTCTCATTTTTCCTCACGATAATCCTGTGACCCCGGAACCCCATTCACATAAAAGTTCACACCGACCGACCACTGTGAATGATCAATTTCCCTCTGTTAAACATCCCAGAGCAGTGTATTTATACCTCAAATTACGCGCCAATTCTGTTAAAATTCAGCCAACTTTGAATTTTCCATCATGGTTCAGAAGTGTTTTTTGAGCTTTGTGTGTACTGCGTTCCATGATCTTTAAAGTAATATAAATGAGCTTTCTTTGTCATAAAACTAAACATAATAGGGTATTTTTTTAACTAGTAATACGCAGAATTGCAATTGTAGAAGTACTCTAAATTCACGAAAGGGAAAACAGGGAAAAATCAAATTTTAGAAAAGTATTGAACTTATGATTAAATATCTCTCTGGTCTTTCAATATTTTTTTATGCAACCAACTGCATTTGAAGGGAAATATGCATGACTATCCATACATGAAGTCAAAAATTACTTACTGGCTATCATTTCTTTAAAAACGTGCATCGATCCAAGTGACCTCTAGACCTGTGGGAAAAAACAGGGATTTGGCCATAACTCTTTAACGAAGCAAAATGCCCCACTGCAAGTTTCGCTCATATGATAGTCCACGGTGGGCTGAACCTACCCTCAAAATATTTGCATCTGTATACGGGACACCCTGTATACAAAAAAATAAATATATTTGTGTTAATCACTTTCGCCATGTCACAAGCAGTCAAACTCGCTTTACTAAATCTCCGCTGAAGCCGGGACTTGAACCACCGACCTCCAGGTTACCAGTCCGCCGCCTTATCGATCAGGCTACTGAGGTCGGTGTAGGCCGGTGCGAAATAAAGCTATTTTAACTGTGTCTTACCGTTCAACTGTCTCTCAGGCATGTACGTGGAATTGAACGAGTCGGAACTGCCGTAGTGGTACTGCTGCAGGTATGGCAACACTGTCATGTTGTGCAACTCATCGCTCTTGATCGGTGGAATGGGAATCGCTGCTTCGCTCACCGGTGGGTAAGACAGCACCCATCTATGCAACAAGGAGTAAATATAAAATTCTTTGGTCAGTTTACTTGAAGCACGAATTTGCCATAACTCTTGAATCGTAGGTTCTACATTCAATTTTTTGCTGTCAATGGATTCATCTCGAGACAAAATGACAACAGATATACGGACCAATGACTGAAATTTTAAGCTCTGAATTTTTTTTAACTGAATTAGCTTTTACTTTTCATGTAATAGAAAAATAATAATAATAATAATAATATCGCCTTATTTATACTGCCCGATTAAGACTATTAAAGTCCCATTATTCCAGCATCCAGCAGTAAGCCCAAGACATATCATTATGTGGTAAAAATCCCAAATGGGAGGATAACTTGTCATGTCCCGGCTGGGTTTCGAACCCACGACATCTGGATTCTCTGGATTCACAGAGTGCCGCCTTTACCACTGAGCTACCGGGACAGACGTAAAAATACAGCTGAAGTTCATACAAAATATTAATTTAAAACCCCCGTCGTGATATGACATGCAGTTGAAAGCAAAGTTAAAACCAAAAAACAACCAAGGTGAAAAAAAAATCATCATAGGGTGGCGTCATCGTGAACAATGGTAGTCAGACAGTGGAGGAATGACTCAGCACTTCTACCACTGTCTATACAAGGAGGCTAATAATAATTGACAAGGGCCCCCAGAACCAAGCCAATGCTCTGGTCTACTCCCTGTTTATAGTCCCCCAGCCAGACTGCTGGTCTACTCCCTGTTTATGCATTTGAAAGCGAAGTAAAAAATAATAATAATAATAATGTATTTTTTATTGTGGAAAAATTACAAAATTTGTAAGTACACAACGTCAATCTTATTCTACCTTAACTACTTACATCTATCTTAATAGCTACTTATTATTTAAAATTTATTTTTGTTTTTATTATCACAAATAATAGAAGTGGCCAAGCGATTTGGAATAGGAAAAAAAAAATCCATACAAAAAATATGCGCTCGCCGGGATTCGAACCACGGACGTTCGGGTCGCGCGAGGCTCGTCACTCACTCGTGTTGGCGAATCTCGGCGAGACTAAGTCGCGCCTCGCTCTCCTTCTCCAGCAGGCCCGCTAGGAGTTGCTTCAGGGCCGGAGTAGAGTCCAGCACGGGGGGCAGCACCAGGGGCTGGGTGCCTATGTTCTCGAACAGCTTGAACACCGTGTCGCCCTCGAACGGGTACAGGCCCGTGGTCATGTTGAACCTGTGGGGGCGGGGCGGAAATGGCAGGGGTTGGGTGGAAGAGTTAAGTTTAGTTAAAGTTATGCGATAATCACTTTCGCGATGTCACATCTACTACTCAAACTCGCTTTACTAAATCTTTGCTGAAACCGGGACTTGAACCACCGACCTTCAGGTTATAAGCTACTATCGATCAAGCCACTGAGTTGGGTGGAAGAGAGTGCCATACGCACTAAAATCTCACAAACCAGAGAAATAAAGGTTGTGACTACTGCCCGTAGTCCAGACATCGCGAGTTTGACTCCCGGTTGGGACAGACTAATCATACCTTGTGAGGAAAAATGAGTAGCTGATTTAATGTGAGCAGCGACCAGTGGCGGAATCATGGGCAAAACTAAGATATTAGGATAATAAAGATATGTAAAAGTCCTTTAATTCTGCGCTACCCACTAAAATTGTGATATAATAACACAAAGAAACACATTTATTATTTTATTATTACTTCAGATTTCTAATACTAGAAATTTATCGGAAGTACAAAACTTACAGCGTTACTCCAGAGCTCCAGATATCGACCTTGAAGCCGGAAATCTCGGACGGACCATTGTGTATCTCAGGAGCTTGGAACACAGGAGAGCCTTGACTAGACGTGATGGTGTCATCCGACAGGAACATGTCCAGGGACTAGAACAAGAAACAGAATTGTGTATCTCGGGAGCTTGGAACAAGAAACAGAATTGTGTATCTCGGGAGCTTGGAACAAGAAACAGAATTGTGTATCTCGGGAGCTTGGAACAAGAAACAGAATTGTGTATCTCAGGAGCTTGGAACAAGAAACAGAATTGTGTATCTCAGGAGCTTGGAACAAGAAACAGAATTGTGTATCTCGGGAGCTTGGAACAAGAAACAGAATTGTGTATCTCACGAGCTTGGAACAAGAAACTGAATTGTGTATCTCAGGGGCTTGGAACAAGAAACAGAATTGTGTATCTCAGGAGCTTGGAACAAGAAACAGAATTGTGTATCTCAGGAGCTTGGAACAAGAAACAGAATTGTGTATCTCAGGGGCTTGGAACAAGAAACAGAATTGTGTATCTCAGGGGCTTGGAACAAGAAACAGAATTGTGTATCTCAGGAGCTTGGAACAAGAAACAGAATTGTGTATCTCAGGAGCTTGGAACAAGAAACAGAATTGTGTATCTCAGGAGCTTGGAACAAGAAACAGAATTGTGTATCTCAGGAGCTTGGAACAAGAAACAGAATTGTGTATCTCAGGAGCTTGGAACAAGAAACAGAATTGTGTATCTCAGGAGCTTGGAACAAGAAACAGAATTGTGTATCTCAGGAGCTTGGAACAAGAAACAGAATTGTGTATCTCAGGAGCTTGGAACAAGAAACAGAATTGTGTATCTCAGGAGCTTGGAACAAGAAACAGAATTGTGTATCTCGGGAGCTTGGAACAAGAAACAGAATTGTGTATCTCAGGAGCTTGGAACAAGAAACAGAATTGTGTATCTCAGGAGCTTGAAACAAGAAACAGAATTGTGTATCTCAGGAGCTTGGAACAAGAAACAGAATTGTGTATCTCAGGAGCTTGGAACAAGAAACAGAATTGTGTATCTCAGGAGCTTGGAACAAGAAACAGAATTGTGTATCTCAGGAGCTTGGAACACAGGAGAGCCTTGACTAGACAGGAACATGTCCAGGGACTGAAACCAGAAACAGAAGTCCCTTCCAGAAACCAATTCCTCTCTCCAAATATAATATATTATTTTAAATCATCCTTATGTATTAAATGTTCATCCTTATGTATTAAATTTAGATATATATCCTATGTATTTCTTATATACTTCTATCTTCATACCTTCAATATTGTACTTTTTTACCATCTTAACCTATCAATAAATTGTAAAATGTCTAGAAAATAAGGAGACATTGTAATAAATAAAGTTAAAGAATAAAAATACAAAAAAATAAAATACATTCCTATAAGATTCAAAATATTCCTACAATATTCGGATAAAATATGCCCACAAAGTAAAATGTAGTTAACAGGGGAAAAAACTATTAAGCAAGTTAATATCCTCAGTAGGTAGGTACCTAATAAGTCTAATAACTAACACTTCGTTCTTATTAATATTCAAAACTGAGTTTTTATTCTGTAACCAGAAGTTACCTCACTTTCATAACATCTTATGGCCCAAACATTAAAGTAGAAGTTCCCTCACTTTCATAACACCCCAAGGCCCAAACATTAAAGTAGAAGTTCCCTCACTTTCATAACACCCCAAGGCCCAGACATTAAAGTAGAAGTTCCCTCAGTTTCATAACACCCTATGGCCCAGACATTAAAAGTAGAAGTTATTCACTTTCATAACACCCTATGGTCCAGAGATAAAAGTAGAAATAACCTTACTTTCATATTATCTTATGGCCCAGATATAAAAGTAGAAGTTCCCTCACTTTCATAACACCCTATGGTCCAGACATTAAAGTAGAAGTTCCCTCACTTCCATAACACCCTGTGGCCAGACAATAAAGTAGAAATAACCCTACTTTCATATTATCTTATGGCCCAGACATTAAATTAGAAGTTACCTCACTTTCATAACATCCTATGGTCCAGACATTAAAGTAGAAGTTCCCCCACTTTCATAACACCCTATGGCCAGACAATAAAGCAGTAAACTATGAATGGTATAATGGCAACAATGTGTATGACACACAACTTCCACTACCCAAGCCTCCTATACTCGTACTATCCTTCCTTAATTATCTCTCTTATATTCTTATTCCCATAGCTCCTCTACCTTTCCTGTACCTCTCTTTCTCTCTCTCTTTCTCTCCATTTCCTTCTCCCTTCTCTCTCTCTCTCTCTCTCTCTCTCTCTCTCTCTCTCTCTCTCCTCCCTTCTCTCTGTCCCTCTTTCTCTCCTCCCTTCTCTCTCCCTCTCTCTTTCTCTCTTCCCTTCTATCTCTCTCTCTTTCTCTCCTCCCTTCTCTCTTTCTCTCTCTCTCTCTCTCTTCATTCCCTCTCCCCTCCTCTCCTCCTTTGTCCAATCTCTTCCTATTCTTTCCTATTTCTCCCTCTCTTAAATTCTTATTCCTATAGCAGCCATAGCTCCTGTACCTCTCTTGCTCTCCTCCCCTCTCTCTCTACGTATTTGCCTCTCTTCTTCCTCTCCCTCCCTTTTCCAATCTCTTCCTATCCTTACCTATTTCTTTCCTTCTATTTTAAAAATTCCTTCCTCTAACATTATCCAATCTCTCTCCAGCAATCCCTCTGTTCATTTCTATTCTTCTATTTTAAAATTCCATCTCTCCCTCTCGAACTTTCTCTCCTCTCATTCTTTTCTTATATCCCTTATTTTCTACTATTTTACAACCACTCCATTCACCCATTTATCATCATTTCTCTATCTGTTTCCCTCTCTCTTTTCCCCTACCTTTTTGTTTCAGCTTCCCTACTATTGCCTCCAGTATTTCCTCTCATTTAACCTTATTTAAACTTTTCCTCCTCCCCCCCTTTCCCTCCCTACTTCCCTCCGTTTCTCTCTCACTCTCTCTCTCTCTCCCTCTCTCTCTTCTTCTCTTTCTTTCTCTCTTTCTCTACATATTCTTTTCGCAATGTACCCATATTTCATGCTTTTCTTTACCTCTTCCCCTACCTCTCCACTTCTCTTTTTTTTCCCTCTCTCTATTTAACCCTCTTTCTATATGCTTTTCTCTCTCTGTGACTCACACACTCTCTCTCTCTGTGACTCTCACTCTCTCTCTCTCTCTCTCTCTCTCTCTCATTCTCTCTCTCTCTCATTCTCTCTCTCTCTCATTCTCTCTCTCTCTCATTCTCTCTCTCTCTCTCATTTTCTCTCTCTCTCTCTCTCTCTCTCACACACACACCCTTTATCTGGCTGTATCCCGCTATTTATATCGTAACAGGACTTGCTCTGCTCTGTGCTTTGTACCTCCCTCCCTTCTAATTAACATAATTGAATTTTAAATTTAAAAAAATTCCTCCGGAGTTGCGAAATAAAAGAGAGAGGGAGGGGGGAGGGAGGGGGGGGGGAGGGAGGGGAGAGGGAGAGAGGGAGGGGAGGGAGGGAGGGGAGAGAGAGAGAGAGAGAAGGAGTAAAGTATAATCGGTATGTAGGTATGAGTTGGCTTTTTTGCATCTTCAGCTCTTGTAGTATAATCTACTCTGAAACCCTGAAGTAGATTTAAGTCAAACCTATGGGTTAAATGGCAGAGAATGCCAAAGGCATTCACTTCGCCCCGCCATGAAATTGTAAACATTATGCTGTTCTACATATTGTTTTGTGTAAAAATAAAATGTAAATAAATAAATACAAGAAAAACCAGGAGATGAGAAAAAGATCCAGGTTATATTCACTTCTCTATAAGGGAAAATTACTCCCTTATAAGAGAAATCCGGTCACTTGATTTCTCTAAAAAAATATATATATATATATACAAGTAAAATATTTTATCAATTAAATTAAATAAATAATTAAATATCTAGCTTGGATTGTATAACTCATTTTCCAGGGTGAAAAATTGGGTTTTAACACAAACCCAATTCTCAGTAATTAGAGCAGTTGGAACAAGACTAAGAGGAACAAGAAAAAAAATTCAACACATAACGGAAGATGGAGCTATAATATGATCTATATTTGAAAAAAAAGTAGGTAAGAAATGTTCTACAATAAAAAAATCTTATTTTTGAAAAAATCTTAAAAAAAATAATTTAAAAAAATAACTCAATCTGTTACTCTTCAATATTTCAAGAGGTGCTATAATTATATATAGTGGACTGAAAAATATTATTTAGCCGTTAAAGAGTTAAAATCATCATTAAAATTGATTATTATTTTGTAAAGGTAATTGTGCCCTTTACATCCATGTCATACCGGACACGGAAAAACTCGGTCAGAATTTTCCGCTCCTACCGGGATTCGAACCCACGACCTCTGGATTACCAGTCAAATGCCTTGACCACTAACCCACCGGAACAGAATTTTAAGTATTATTTTAGGATTGAAGAGGAACAGATTAGCAAAACATAGAATTATGCGAGGTACGAGAGTGAGAAAGAGAGAGTAATAGTGTGTGAGTGTGAGAGAGAGAAGGGGAGGAGAGAGAGAGAGGAGAGGAGAGAGAGAGGGGAGAGAGAGAGAGAGAGAGAGAGAGAGAGAAGAGAGAGAGAGAAAGAGGAGAGAGAGAAAGAGAGAGAGAGAAAAGAGAGAGAGCGAGGGAGAGAGCGTTAGAGAGAAAGAGCGTGAAAGAGAAAGAGCGTGAGAGAGAAAAAGTGTGTGAGTAAGAGAGAGAGAGAGTAAGTGAGAAAAATAGAGTAATACTGACTTGCAAATTTAGCGGAACGCATAGTATGTGTGAGAGAGAAAGATGTTTGTGGGAGGGAGGAAAAGAAAGGGAGTTAAAGAGCAAAAAGAAGCAATTGAGAATTGGGGAGGGAGAAAAAGGAAGGTAGGAGAGAATTATCACCCCATTATTTATCCATAATACTGTTTCCAATTGTCTTCTCCTCTTGACTCTAGGAGAGCAATCTGTTGGATTATTTCTTGCAACGCGTATAGAAACTGTTTCCAACCTTATGTCACAATTCATCACTCCGAGATTCACCGTTCTCGAGATATTTCGCTTACACACAACTTCACTACAAGCGAGCATTTTTTTTTAGTTTTTTTTTATCATATTTGTGTTAATCGCAATCATGATATTACAAATACTCAAACTCGACTTTTCTAAATTTATGCTCAACTTGGGACTCGAACCACCGACCTCCGAATTACAAGTCCGACGACTTATCGATCAAGCTACTGAGCTCGGTATCATCATCATAGGGTGGCGTCATCGTGAACGATGGTAGCCAGACAGTGGAGGAATGACTCAGCACTTCTACCACTGTCTTTACAAGGAGGCTAATAATTGACAAGGGCCCCCAGAACCAAGCCAATGATGGTCTACTCCCTGTTTATAGTCCCCCAGCACTTTTATCAACCATAGAAAAAACCCCCAAATACCAGAAAATGTCATTTTTATTTGCATGTAAAAATACATTTATTTTTTATGTAGCTAATCTTATATCAATGTGATTATGTACAATTTTCTTTAGGTAATAATAGTAAGTACAATAAAAAATTGTTTTTTTAATATTTCATGTTGGGGACCTCCGAATTACAAGTCCGACGACTTATCGATCAAGCTACTGAGCTCGGTATCATCATCATAGGGTGGCGTCATCGTGAACGATGGTAGCCAGACAGTGGAGGAATGACTCAGCACTTCTACCACTGTCTTTACAAGGAGGCTAATAATTGACAAGGGCCCCCAGAACCAAGCCAATGATGGTCTACTCCCTGTTTAATAGTCCCCCAGACAGAGAGGTCGGTATGATGCATCATTTTAAGCAATAACCTAAGTAGCTTGATCTATAAGGCGGCGGACTTGTAACCTAGAGGTTGGTAGTTCAAGTCCGGGGTACAGTGTTAACCTCACCCAGTCTGGGTTAGACCGGAATGCCAGCATCACTAAGTCTTCACCTCTCTGGACGTTGCTTAACTTCGGTGGTCCAACGAGAACCGGTGCATTCAAGTCACCATCGACGGTGGCAAAAAAAATTAAAAAAAAAAAAAAAAAAAAATATATTACTTTTATTTTATATTTTAAGTCTCTAATACAGACATCATATTTTAATACATTTAAAATGAGACTATTTTTAAAAAGTAATTACTATGGAAGTATTTTGTACCCCATTCAGATTAAATAGTTTAGAATAATAATTCTATATTTTATGTAATAATGTGGTATATTATATTAAATTTTAAATTGTTTAAAAAAATTAAACATAGTTTACTAACCTCTGCAACCCCAAAGTCGGATATCTTGAGCGTCCCATCCAGAGTGAGCAATAAGTTGCCGGGCTTAATGTCTTTGTGGATGATGCCCTGGCTGTGAAGGTACTCGAGACCATCCAGAAGTTGCAGGAAGTAGCTGCAGTGGAAAGCAATAATAAATAAAGACAGACCTCAGTAGCTTGATCAAAAAGGCGGCGGACTTGTAACCTGGATGATGTTCACATTACAGAAGCTCAATTTTTTGTCATGAGGTATAAGTGGACCCCGGAACATCCAAGTACAGAAATCATAACATGAAATTTTTGGTGTCTTGAAGATCTTGAATGTGGCCATCACATTACTTTAGTATCATTTTTTGTCTGAAGACGTGTTGGATATTAAAAAAAAATGAACATGATTAGTACAGAGAGAACTTAAGAAACATGGTGACCTGGGTTTGATTCCCAGCAGGGTAGGATTTTTTCTGCTCTGTACTTGGATGTTTGGGGTCCACTCATACCTCGTGAGGAAAAATGAGTAGCTGCTTTGATGTGAAGCAGCAACCAGTGGCAGAATGATACGCAAAAAATAATACAAGATATTGTAAATCAAAGTGGTAAGGTCCTATGATTCTGCACTACCTTCTAAGATTGTGACATAATAACACAAAGAAAAAGCATTATTATTATTAACTTGAGAAATATAATCTTACCCATGGGCTTGCCATTCCGGAAATTTCTTGAGGGGTGAACTGTCTAACATATCCTGCAGTCCTCCGACACAATACTCCATTATCAGGTACATTTTCTGTTTCTTGTCATTTACGAATACGTCCACCAAACTGATGACGTTTTTGTGTTGGAGCATTTTGAGCAGGCGAATTTCTCTGAAAATTGAGTGCAGTGATCTTTAGGCCCAAATTAAGAAACAGGATTAGATTGCCTTATCCTAAATTACCCCTTAACATGACCTCTGGAGGCAATTTCAAACAATCATAGACCATTTATGTATATCAGCAGTGTGATAGGGGCTTGGATTAACAAGAAAGATTTTTTTGAGACATAGGCCACGTAAAGTCATGCCAAGCACTACAATGTTAAATATAAAGAACAATTGTTAATACATATACATATCCTTACCTATCTACATTGATTTCCCCATTTGGAATCCTTTGGAGTTTCTTTTTCTTGAAAATTTTGACCGCACGTCTGCACAAGGTTTCACTGTCTAGCATTTCCTTCACTTTGCCATAACTTCCTGTAAAATTATAGAGAGGTAAAGAACCGGATGAGACCCCTTTTTTCTGCATCATAATTAGAGTAAATATCACAGTGTTGTTATTTATAAACAATTGGATCAAGCTTTATTTACATTTTTTATAAATATATACAATGTTAATAAGTTAAGAAATAAATATAAACAAAGCCTGATCAAGGGTGGTGATAATGCCTTCAGCATTCTCTTCCAATACAAGTAGGTACTCATTTTCAGGGGTATGAATGCACCTAGACATTCAAAGTAATGCAGTTCTGGACTTAATAGATGTATTTATGCTTTACTCCTATTTACTAATATTAGATTTACTAATATTTTATTTAGGCATTAAAAGAGTAGAAAAAAACTACTTATTGTGACCATTTTTTTATTATTAATAATACCAACACTGTTTTTCAGGAGGGGATATACCATACGCACCTTCTCCAAGCAAATCTCCCATGACATACTTCCCGATCATTTTAACCTTGATGGCTTTGTTGTCATAAATAACTTGATCCGAGTCCACCCGGTGAAAGATAGAGATCATGTCACCATCCACCTCATCTTCTCTGTCACAGTTCATGTCTCCCATGCTTTCTTCTTCTTTGTGATCACTGAAAAATATGTACAAGAAATTGAATATAATAATAAGTATCTTTATTTATTTTCATATACATTTCAATTCCTATTACATCTCCATGAAGTACTGTTTTACTTTTCGGGAGTAGATATATATGGTAGAATTATACAGTAAATAATTCAGCCCTTGTTGAGCTTTGTTCCTTATTGGAAATCCCAATAGATCAAAAACTCTTGATAACTTGAAAAAAGGTTCTGTCTCTTCTGCTACAGCCCGTAGAAAATTCTGTTCCCTCAGAGCACATGAGGCTGGCAGCCCTACCCAGGCTAGGTGAGGTTAATGTGGGTAGCTGGTACAATTTCCAGCAAATGGAGGGTAAAGCCATCATCCTTAATCTATCTCAAATCAGGACATTAAAACCAAATAGAATCAACTGGGCTCAAGAGATCTAATTAGGTCACAGCATTAATTGTAAGGATTTCATTGAAAATTCTTCAACCAGATCAGGTAATTCAAACCCTATTGACGCTATTCCCAGCCCCACACAGGCTGGGTAAGTTTAATTTTAGTACCTGTTTTGTGAGTTTCCAGCAAACGGAGGGCAAAACCCCCAATGTGACATGATCATGCAATCAAAAGCAACATTAAACACAAATTAAAAACATAGACATTAGCTAAAATTATGTGCTAGTTGATTTACATGTTATTTTTCTACACCTACCCTTCCTAGATCAAGTCAACCAAGAGACTTATCTGATATCAGTTATGACTGTGATTAATTTTAATATTTTTACATACCTGCAGATCTTTTCTATTGTATTAAAGTTAAGTTTGCTTTTTAAAGTGATAATATTTCAAGGATTAACATGTTCCCTTGATTTCTCAGACCAATCTAACATTTCCTTATCAAAAATTTAAATTCAATTCAAATATTCAAAATTTCGAGTTTTTGCAGGCTGATAAAAAACCTTGAGAAATGAGAAGTCTCAAGAGTTGCTATCTTCACGCATATTATGTTCAACGAGAAGATAGCATAGAAATCGTAACTCAGAATTAGGGCCAATTTAATTTGCTGCCTTTCGGTTTTTGGTATTGTAGCTGAATAAAAAGCAGCAATTTTTAATGCAGCACAATGTGTGAACACCATTCAAATTCAAATTGAGATAACTATTGTTATTCTATACTTTAGAATTCAATTTTCAAGAAATCTAAACCATTGAAATGAAAAACAAAAATGGCCCTACTAATAACTAGCATTAAAAATCAATTTATTGGCCCTTATCTAATCAACCGGCTGAGCGGTGAGTCGTCAAACACATTTCAAATTTTGTTTTGAAATTTGAAAATGCACGTGAGAATTTTGAAATTTTATTGATAAAAGGCTGAAGTAAAAACACTATAAACATAAATTTAAATAATATTCATCATAATATAGAACTAGTTTGGAATTTCCGGCTTTATTCACTCATGAAATTCTTTTTTATTTGAACCTGTTAACTATTCTGGCTTGCAGACAATAGTTAAGTATCAAAAGAACAACTGTTCTTCTCAGTTTGTCTCTCTGTACCATAAGAAGTACATCAGACAGGACATTCACAATGTCCTTCAAGGATCTTCACAGCAGTGATGAGGAAGACTTTGACGTCCTGGAGTATGACTACCACCAGGAAATTGTCCTGGCAGGCTACGGGGACATGTTGCATGACAAAGAAAGAGTGAGTATTGATAAGGTTTAGGTTATCATAAAAAAAATGATGGAATCTAGGACATTTTTGTAATACCCCTGTGGAGCTTAGTCCAGATTTTGCTTATTGTTTGGGCAAAATGTCAATAACTTCAGTCATTGCTTAGCATTGGTTTTCCTTATCTTACACAGTATGCAATCCGTGACTTAGTGCCACAGAGATATTACAAAAACTTCTATTAATTCCAGCCATAAAGAAATAAGGATGGAATGTATGGACATTTTTGTAATACCTATGTGGAGCTAAGTCCAGATTTTGCTAATTGTTAGGGCAAAATTAATAGACAAAATTGATAACTTAAGTAATTTCTTAGCATTGGTTTTCCCTATCTTACACAGTACACTATCCAAGACTTAGTGCCACAGCAGTGTCACAACAATGTCTATTAATTTTGCCCTTGAAGATTGGGAAAACCAATGCTAGCTCATGACTTGAGTTCTTGATTTGCCTATTAATTTTGCCTTTAATGTGTTTATTGTGTAACAATGTCACATTTTTGGTGGCTAGTACGGTAACCCGATACTTGTATTAGTCATACAAAGCTGTTGAAAATTTTATACCTATTCTAGACAAAATTGTCGTTTTTTGTTACATTTTCCATAAATTAAAATTTTGAAGGGCAGAAATACTAAAACAATAATAGATTTGTAATCAGGTTATATGGAGGGTAGTGTCCCTACCTCATAAGCACTAAGTCGTGGGTTTGAGTCCCAAATTAAAGCAGCTACTCATTACTCCTCATAAAGATATAAGCAGATCCAGTAAAACTTACAAAGTACAGTAGTACTTTTTTTTTTAAAGGTAGTTGTGCCCCGGAACCGCTTTCGCATTACTTCAGAGCACTTTACCTTTACATCCATGCCATTCCGGAAACGGAAAAACTCGGTTAGAATTTTCCGTTCCGGCCGGGATTCGAACCCGCAACCTCCGGGTCAGCAACCAATGCTCTTACCCACTGAGCCACGGAGGTTGCGGGTTCGAATCCCGGCCGGAACGGAAAATTCTAACCGAGTTTTTCGAGGTAAGAGCATTGGTCAGCAACCAATGCTCTTACCCACTGAAAAAATCTAACTGCTGGGATTTGGACCTAGGTCACCATGCACACAAGCTTAGAGCACCACCCACTTGGTCACAGTGACTACTAGTCCTTCAAAATAAATACCTAGGCTCAAAAGAGTATGATAACTTATGATTTTTACCTTTCCCAGTAGTTAATCATGTGTTTTCTCAAGAGAGAAAAAAGGCATGTAGGTATAGTTTCAGGGTTTATATAGAAAAAAAGCTAATCCATCAATAATAAATATTTCAGTACATACTTCATAGTTTTCATACCATTTAATTTAAATGATTTTCCTCCACAGAATTACATGTACTATGTAGCACTAAGAGAGGCCATTGAGAAAACAAAAGCAGCTGGAAAGAAAGCAAATGTTCTGGACATTGGTACCGGCTCTGGTCTTCTGTCAATGATGGCTGCCAAGTGTGGAGCTGATTGCATTTATGCTTGTGAGGTACATTTACAAATACTTTATTTTTTATACTGCTAGCTCAGGGCAAAAGAGTCCCTTTTTACTAGAAGTGGATGGTGTGACAATCATGAAATTAATTGGTTCAAAGAAATAATTAATATAGTTTGGTATCAAGGTTTGCACAATTCTTATTTGATTGAATAAATAGGAGTAGAATAAAGCCATTCATCCCCTTTGCAAACAGTGCTATTTTTTAATGTCAACAAATCCCAAAATATACCTACAAGAAAAAATTAATAGTTTCTCAAAAATTTCCAATTAATTTTTGATTATTTTTAACATTCTCTTATGCTTCACTTTTTTCTAATGTTTTAAATAGTATTGATTATTGCCCAATTTTATTTAAAAAAAAGCAGGTGAGATTTTAAAATTTATTCATTCCTATTTTATCATTATTATTACTATTATCTTTGCAGAGTTTTGTTCCAATGAGTCAGTGTGCTCGGCAAGTCATAGCCAGCAATGGGTTTGACAAGAACATTGTTGTCATTGGCAAGAAGTCCACAGAGTTAACGGTGGGACCTGGGTGTGATCTGCCCTACCGGATGAACATTTTGGTGACCGAGGTGTTTGACACTGAGTTGATTGGTGAGGGAGCCTACCTTACATTCTCTCATGCACATGAGAATCTCTTGGAGGTAAGTGTATGACATATAGTGTTTATGGTAAGAATTATTAAATTTTGTTATAATAATAGAATCTGGCTACCTTTGTCCATGATGAATAGAATGAAAACCCAGCTGGGACATCACAAGTTATTCTTCCATTAAGAATTTTGACCACATAATACTATGTCTTGGGCTTACTGCTAGAATAATGTTAGTAATAAGTCCAAGCCAGGTAATAAAAATAATGCAATATTATTTTCCTCACTACTTGATAAGAATTCATGTCACCTTTCTCAACAGTTTTTTTTTAAACTTTGAGAAAGGGTACCATTCTACAATTTTAAATTCTGTAATTGTAATAAAAAGTTACATGGAATTGATTTTTAAGAAGTGGATAAGTTTTTCCAACAGTTGTTTTGGTAACATTATTAAATGTGATTATTTCTCAAATAGTAAATCCATGCAGCGGATGGGATTTAAAAACACAAAGACAGACTGTGAGAGTAAAGTGACCCTTTAAGTCTCATTCTTGCAAGATAAATAGAGTATTGTATTGTATGCACTGTCAAGGTAAATCTCATTCGTCAAACCAAAGTTGAGAGTGTAGTGGTGTGTCTAACAATTCATCAGCCAAACTTAGATTACATTTTATTAGTTATTAATTTGTCATTCACATACATATTTCTATGTGCGATCAACTATTAAAACCTCGGGGAACTAATAGCTATCCTTGTTTGTTAGGGTTTTCTCTAGTCTGTTCTCTGTTCTCTATAACAACAAAATTTATCCAGGAATTAGGAAATAAATTAGCAGAAGAGACTGGAAATAAGAGAGCAGCATCCTACCTCATCCAACGTCTAAACTTGACCATTCAGAGGGGGAATGCAGCCAGCATTGCGGGCTCATTCCCCTTCACAAATTCATTGAATGAAGTCTTTGTGTTATAGTTTAATAAAAAGTAATTTTTAGGACTCGCCCTTTTCCCCGCGGCTGGCGTCCTCTAGCGAGACACTGGTCTTCTCCCTGTTAAACATTCCCCAGCCAGATTTATATTTTAATAGTATTTATTAGTGGAATCTCATCAGAAAGGACCATATCATATAGGACATAGTCATATAATTTTATTATATCATAGGTAATCAATCAAATCAAGGCTTTATTAATGTTTATCAATTCTCATAAATTGTTAACACAAGTACAAATACATTAAAATATAATAAATAAAAAATAATAAATATTAGAAACTACAAGAGATAAGAAAAAAAAAGTAGAACCTACCATAAATACTTATTATTAAAGGTTCAAGAAAAAAGAATATATAAAGAGAAGGGGAAAAAATAGACCCAACTCAACATAAGATCATTATCAATTTGTTCGTGTTAATTTATCACAGTAAGGGGTGCCAGAAAATTAAAGAACTTTTTCTAACGAAATACAATCTGGCTGCGGGACTATAAACAGGGAGTAGACCAGCATTGGCTTGGTTCTGGGGGCCCTTGTCAATATTATTAGCCTCCTTGTAAAGACAGTGGTAGAAGTGCTGAGCCATTCCTCCACTGTCTGGTTACCATCGTTCACGATGACGCCACCCTATGGTGATGTATTAGATTCACACACAAGTGGGAAATTCCCTCAGTTGAACTCATTCACCCACTAAAAATTTCTCTCATAAGTATAGTGGCTACATGAATCAAATGAGCTTTGATATTATATGATCTATAGTTGAAAAAAAAAGTATGTAAGAAATGTTCTATAATAAATATAAAAATATATAGTTTACCACAATATATTATGTTGAACTTCATGAAAAAAAAATAATAATAATGCCTTATTTATACTGCCCGATTAAGACAATTAAAGTCCCATTAATCCAGCAGTAAGCCCAAGACATATTATTATGCGGTAAAAATCCCAAATGGGAGGATAACTTGTCATGTCCCGGCTGGGTTTTGAACCCACGACCTCTAGAATCTCTGGATTCTCAGAGTGCCGCCTTTACCACTGAGCTTGTACCTATTGAGCTTGTAGCACCCTGTTGTCTGTGGCGCCTACGAATACCGATCCGGAAATATTGCAACTGTGAAGCATTCATTGTGTGCATGATCTGCCTTACTTTATATACAGGGTGGTTCCATTTAATATACATTTTCTTATTTCCCTATCCTATAATAAGGAAAGTATTGTATTCGTCGCAAATTTGACCTACCAAGTTTTTCACATTTCCGGATGAATCACATAGCCTCAGGATAACAAAAAAGTTGTTTTCGGCCATTGGTCCGTGCGTCTGTCTGTGTATTTGAACACGATATCTTTTCCCAAATTTTAATTGTTTATATATTTTAATATTGTAAATATTTTCTTATGTATTTTTCCAACTGTTTTTGTTTCCTGTAATCAAGGGTGGTGTGGAAGAGAATGCCGAAGGCATTATCACCACCATTGATCAGGCTTTGTTTATATTTATTTCACAACTTGTTACCATGTTCATTGTATATAGAAAAATGTAAATAAAGCTTGGTTTAATTGTTTATAAATAAATAAATAAGAACGGTAAGAGCTAGAGATTTTTTAAAAAAAGTTAATGTGTTATGTTCTATGACAAATGATTTATTGATAACCGTGCACTGGTAGTCCATTAGTTAACACACTAGTCTGGTAACCCAGGTAGCGTAGGGATCCGTTGGTTCGAATCCCACCTAGTGCATGAATTTTTCCTCTTTCATTTGAGTTTGTGACCAGATAATAACAAGACTCTGAGAGTTAGGTGGTAGAAAATGCTTTGAGCATTAACCTCGCCTGGTAGTTACCTTCCACTAAATAGTGTTATTATTATATGTAAACATTTATTTTATAATCTATAAATTATTGTCTTATTCAAAAAAATGTGTAGGATGTTCCAAAAAAGTAGTAAACAAATAAATTAGAATTTGTTATTAAAACCCTGGAAACCAAAACTGTTCAATTAGAATAAATTATCTTTTTACTTTACATTGGCAACGTCAGAAAACGAATAAATTAAGAGAGGAAAAAAGAGAAAAAAATAGTAGAATCATTATAATTAATTCAAAAAATTTAAACAGAATAAACACATGTAATAATGATTATTCATATTATTATTATTATTTTAATGGAAATAAAGTTAATAAAGATATTACTTTACGATAATATGTGTATTTTTAAGAAGCATGGACATGAAAGGAGCCTAGACATTGGATCTGGGCGTCCATATAATCCTCTCACCACCGTGATTTAGGTATCAATACCTATCTCACGGACACGGATTCTTCTCTTTATTGTCTTTAAGAAGTAATTTTTTTTTTTTTTTTTTTTTTTTTTTTTTTACAGAAGTACCTACATAATCTCTTAACCCTGTACGAATTAGCAAGCTAGTTGAATGCAGCGAGTGTTGCCAATTCTATGTCACATAATAGGAATGATGCAATTTATATCGAGCGTGCTTCAGGTGTACAGGGGGGGGGGGCGGTAGTCTGCCCGGTAGCTCAGTGGTCAAGGCATCAATCTGGTAATCCAGAGGTCGCGGGTTCAAAATCCCAAGTGGGAGGATTGATTTGGGATTTTGACCACGTAATCATAAGTCTTGGGCTTACTGCTGTAATAATGAGACTCATTAGTCCTAACCGTACAGTATAGATGAATACCTAGTGTGATATTATTATTACCTATATTATTTATAATTATGATGGTAACCGACTTCAGTAGCTTGATCGATAAGGCGGCGGACTTGTAACCTGGAGGTCGGTGGTTCTAGTCCCGGTTTCAGCGTAGATTTAGTAAAGCGAGTTTGATTAGTTGTGACATCACGAAAGTGATTAACACAAAAATATGATAACTATAATTTATTATTATGGTATAGATGTCCGCCTCTTAGTGACCACATTAAATCGATCGATGAGGCGGTGTATCGGTATCCTGGAGATAGGTGGTTTGAGCCCCAAATATCCCAAATTTGTCACCCTCCAAGTCCTAACCTGGCTGGACGTTGCTTAACCCCAGTGATGTGCTGTGAACTGCTGTATTCAACGTTCCATAATAATAATAACACTCTTTAGTGGAAGGTAACCACCAGGCAAGGTTAATGCTCACAGCATTTTCTACCACCTAACCCTCAGAGTCTTATTATTATGTGGTCACAAACTCAATTTAATGAGGAAAAATTCATGCACTGGGCGGGATTCGAACCTACGGATCCCTACGCTACCTGGATTACCAGACTCCGACGCTGGGTTTCTCAAAAACTGGCTGGAATATGGGACTGCTAGAGCTTTCGTCTTTCCATAAACTGATATGTCAATTTATACTATTGGGCAAAATCTGGCTAATCAAATCTACATTACAAAAGAAGTATCTCTTCCAGACCACCATTCTGTGGCAGACTGCCCAGCAAGCTGGCCGCATTGCCTCTCTGGATCGACTTTCCATAATCTGTGTATCTACCCATATAACTTTTCTTCTTACCTTACACTTTAGGCCGTGCTTTTTGACTATCCCAGATACTTTTATTCGTTTTGCATAGTGGTCACCACCAGGCAACACACTTGTTCAATTCATTATCACTCATTTTAAAACACGAAACATAATAATTATTTAATTTAAAAAAAAACACAAATTAAAGTTTACACAGAATCACTATTCTTCGTATATTTAAAACTTTTACAATATTAAAGTAGTTCTTATTTAGTCGAATTACTTTATTGGTAACAGTATTCATTAATGTTTTTATTTTATTGACAAATGATAGGCGGCGGACTGCTAACCCGGAGGTCGTTGGTTCGAGTCCCAAGTTGAGCAAAATATTAGTAAAAAATAGTTTGAGAAATTCTGTTATCACAGTGTTAATGAGAACTATAAAACTTTCAATCATATCTAAGGGCGAAATTAAAAGACGTTTTTGTAATACCCCTGGGGCCTTAAGTCTCGGATTACGTAATAATAATAATATCGCCTT
>CM044963.1:160647-207081 GCA_024516035.1 Bactericera cockerelli | reverse complement strand
CCCAAGGACGGACGCTATTCCCATTCTGTTCTCTATCTTCAGAAAAGAGGATACAGAGAAGAAGTTCCTCTCGAAGCCACTAGAGCGCTCTCTTATAGGACGCCATATGGTATTTTTGTAAACAAAAGAATCTCACAGTGTTGTCAAGTCGCGCGTAACACCATGTCCGAGCTAATCTTTCATCGGAGCATAAATTAATAATTTAAAATACTCGGAGGGCAATTCGGCAGCCGGGAATCCCACACAGTGCATAAATTTTTTTCTCATTATTTTGAGTTTGTGACCACGTAATTTTTTTTTTTTTTTTTTTTTTTTTTTTTTAAGATTACTTAACGCCCCAACAATAAAGGCAATTACAAAGTAAAATGATGTATACAGGGTGGTCCAGAAAGTTTGCACCAAAATGATAGGGGTAATAAAAGAGACCATTTCCCGGACATTTTCCTTTATTTTTTTGTCGTTTTCAAAATGGCGGCCAAAACGTGTGTTTTTCAAATATGTGCGTTCAGAACCTTGACAGACTAAATGAGCATGAACATTAAAACATTGAACGGGTTAATTTAACTTATTTTAATTAAAATTTTATTCTCAATTCAAAAATGCAATCCGTTTTTTTCTAGGTGGTACAGAAAAAATTAAAAAAATCAAAAGCCAAACCAAAGTCGGAATATTGAAAAACACACGTTTTGGCCGCCATTTTGAAAACGACAAAAAATAAAGGAAAATATCCGGAATATTTTTGTTGGAAATGGTCTCTTTTATTAACCCTATCATTTTGGTGCAAACTTTCTGGACCACCCTGTATATATACAGGGTGTCCCACCAAACTTGGACACCTCAAATTACTCGGGCCCTGAAAGAGTTTTTGAAAAATAAAAAATCCTAGGGTACATAGTCTAGTTATGCGGTTTCAGTCATGAAATTTTTTTTATACAGGGTGGTTCAAAAGTCAGAAATTGAGGTGTCAACTTTCGATTTTTAAATGGATCGACCTAAATTTTATTTGATAATTTTACTTCTAAATGGTTCCTGAGTACTTTTTTAAACAAAAATTTTACATACAGGGTGGTTTTTTTTCGACCAATTTTTTTTCTAAATCTCGAATAACTCAAGTTTGTTTAATTTTTTTCGATAACAAGAATAGAGAGTGTTTGTGTAATGAAAACACGCACTTTCATTGGCATCAAATTTTTTTATACAGGGTGCTTCACAAGTGAAATAATGACTTGATTTTTTTTAAAACTGAGTTTTTTTAATTTTTTATTTGGGATTAATAATTCTAACCTAATTTTACACATTTTTTGTTAGTCATATTGAAAAACAAAACTAAAGTGTTGTACAGGGTGAGACATAATTTTTTTGTAACACCCTGTATATGGGCAGTCAAAGAGACATAAAATTAAATAGAAAGACTAAATTTGCAAGAAAAACTTCGATTTTTAATTATATAAAAAAGTTATGGTGTTTTAACTAATATTGTCACATGGACCACCCTGTAGATATTTTCTTAAAACATCATATGGGTAGTCGAAATTGTCTAAAATTCAACGAGGAGTCCAAATGTGAAAGAAAAAACTGAATTCAAAAAGCCATTTTCAATTTTGTGTCTACACCTACCTACTTTTTAATTCTAGTTTTAAAATCATTCAGTGTGTACACCAAATTGAAAATGGCTTCAAAACTCGTGTTTTTTACTTGTTTTTCCCCACGATTCGAAGTCTTCGTTGAATTTTATACAACCTCGAGTACCCACATGATAGTTTAAGAGAATATCTACAGGGTGGTCCATGCGACAATATTAGTTAAAACACCATAACTTTTTGATATCATTAAAAATCAAAGTTTTTCTTGCACATTTAGTTTTTATATTTAATTTTACGTCTCTTTGACTGCCCATATACAGGGTGTCACAAAAAAATTATGTCTCACCCTGTACAACACTTTAGTTTTGTTTTTCAATATGACTAACAAAAAATGTGTAAAATTAGGTTAGAATTATTAATCCCAAATAAAAAATTAAAAAAACTCAGTTTTAAAAAAAATCAAGTCATTATTTCACTTGTGAAGCACCCTGTATAAAAAAATTTGATGCCAATTGAAAGTGCGTGTTTTCATTACACAAACACTCTCTATTCTTGTTATCGAAAAAATTAAACAAACTTGAGTTATTCGAGATTTAGAAAAAAAATTGGTCGAAAAAAAACCACCCTGTATGTAAAATTTTTGTTTAAAAAAGTACTCAGGAACCATTTAGAAGTAAAATTATCAAATAAAATTCAGGTCGATCTATTTAAAAATCGAAAGTTGACACCTCAATTTCTGACTTTTGAACCACCCTGTATAAAAAAAATTTCATCACTGAAACCGCATAATTAGTACATGTACCCTAGGATTTTTTATTTTTCAAAAACTCTTTCAGGGGCCGAGTAATTTGAGGTGTCCAAGTTTGGTGGGACACCCTGTATACAGTATGTTTCAGAAAAGGTGGCCACCCCCTCGTAACTTTTGAACGCGACGGAATTTTTCAATTCTGTAAAGTCCTAGGTATAGGAAGTGCCCTATGGCCCATCCTGTGGTCATATTTATTTTTGGCCCCGAACGGCCCTTCCGGCTTTTTAGGCCATATTTTTTCATTTTTCTCGCGAATTTTAAATGGAATGCTATATTTTTTATTCCTGTTAATTAAAGTCCAAGTTAGGTTGAGTATAATGAGCTTTTAAAATTTTCAAAAACCTTATCAGGGGCGGAGCTAGTAGGGTGCAAGTTTCAAAATTGGTACACCCTGTATTTCAGCGTTAGTTAGATTTTTTAGTACTTTTTTTATGTTCATAGGTTCAAAATATTGTTTTACACCATATGAAATCAAAAAAATATTCTTGTTTACTTCTAATCAGGGTCATACTAAGGTTTTTGTAAAAATACTTTTTTTCTTACGTCAATTTTTTCGTAAATTAATGGTGTTCTCGAAATTGGCATTTTTAGAGGTGAAAGTCTGCAGTGACATATGTTTTTTATGCTTGAAATCAAAAGAAAACTTAACGGAGAAGCGATTAAAATCATAAAAAAAGCCATTTAACCTGCTAGTTTTTTCACGACAGTGTCCGGTAAAGTGGGTGAATTTCGTATTGGATTTTTTTTTGTTTGTTGAGGAAACACAATTGGCATAGAAAATAAATAATATCTAATAAGGGAATATTACTTCAATAAACATAACTAAATGCGAAATTAAATGAAAATTATTTCTTCTAAATCAGTGCCGGATATTTTTTTTTTTTCTCTCTCTTTTTTTTCACTTTTCAAAGTTCAAGTTGTATCAAAAATAATTATCGGATAATGCTGCTTCTAAAGTCGGCCTAGGGGTCCCCTCTTGAGACAATTTTAGTTGGTAAGTTGGTAAAATCTGTAGAAAACACATTGTCAATAATTCTGGAGTCAGTCCGATGGCGCTTTGAATGCAACGATTCTTGTAGGATCACCGAAGTTAAGCAACGTCCAGCGAGGAGAAGACTTCGTGATGCTGGCATTCCGGCCTAACCCAGGCTGGGTGAGATAAATGTGTTTAGGAGGTTGGTGAGTTTCTTGCGAATGGAATGTAACACCCCCGTTATGATATGACCATGCATTTGAAACGCGATATTAAACCCAAATTTAAAAAAAAATCATACTGGTGTTGCAAGTAATGAATACCAGGTCTCTAAATAAAAATCTAATTATCTCGAAATTTAAGAGAAAAAAATACCAGGTCAAGTACCAAACTCTTGAGGGTGAAAATTAAACCAATTCAATTATTTTAAAGAGGCGAAGAGAGAGAGAGAGAGAGAGAGAGAGAGAGAAAGAAAGAGAGAGAGAAAAAAAAATTATCCGGCACTGATTTAGAAGAAATAATCTTCATTTAATTTCGCATTTAGTTATGTTAATTGAAGTATTATTCCCTTATTAGGTATTATTTGTTTTCTATGCCAATTGTGTTTCCTCAACAACAAAAAAATCCAATACGAAATTCACCCACTTTACCGGACACTGTCGTGAAAAAACTAGCAGGTTAAATAGCTTTTTTTATGATTTTAATCGCTTCTCCGTTAAGTTTTCTTTCGATTTCAAGCATAAAAAACATATGTCACTGCAGACTTTCACCTCTAAAAATGCCAATTTCGAGAACACCATTAATTTACGAAAAAATTGACGTGAGAAAAAAAGTACTTTTACAAAAACCTTACTATGACCCTGATTAGAAGTAAACAAGAATATTTTTTTGATTTCATATGGTGTAAAACAAATATTTTGAACCTATGAACATAAAAAAAGTACTAAAAAATCTAACTAACGCTGAAATACAGGGTGTAACAATTTTGAAACTTGCACCCTACTAGCTCCGCTCCTGATAAGGTTTTTGAAAATTTTAAAAGCTCATTATACTCAGCCTAACTTGGACTTTAATTAACAGGAATAAAAAATATAGCATTCCATTTAAAATTCGCGAGAAAAATGAAAAAATATGGCCTAAAAGCCGGAAGGGCCAACCGGGGCCAAAAATAAATATGACCACAGGATGGGCCATAGGGCACTTCCTATACCTAGGACTTTACAGAATTGAAAAATTCCGTCGCGTTCAAAAGTTACGAGGGGGTGGCCACCTTTTCTGAAACATACTGTATACAGTATGTCTCAGAAGTCCTGGCAATGGCCTCATAACTTTTGAATGGGTACGAATTTTTGGATTCTGTTTGTTTCTAAGGATAGGAAGTGCCCTATGGCCGATTCACTGGTGATGTCAAAATCCAGGTTCGAACCCCGGAAGTGGCACTTTTTTGATAAAAATGGCCATTTCTTGAGAAATTTAAATGAGAAGGTATTTTTTTAATTTCATATTATTGTTTAACAGGTAAAAATACTGCATTCCTCAAAAAATAAATTTTCTATCACTATCAGAGGCGGAGCTATGGTGGTTTCAAACTTAAAAATCTGGTTTTTTGAGACACCCTGTAGCTTTGGTACCGCGGGACTCAATACAGTCCTCAATGATTTGAAATGACGAAAAAAGTGTCTTGGAAGTACTGAAATGGATAACACTCCGATATATCACCTCCATCAGTGCCGGAGAGCAAAGTGTTTTAAAGTCAATAATACTTGTAAGATCACATTTTACCTATTATTTACCTAGGCTTCAATTATCCACCATACAAACACACAACCTTCACCAAATCGCAACTTTAGTGGGTATCACAGCATTACAAGTCTAGTATAAGTAAGTATCCCTCATTCTTTCGAATTTCATTCAACTTGTAATGCCACTACTGATTGCTATTATCAGTTAAAGTATTTACTCATTTGTCTTGATGAGGATGAGTGAACCGCCAACACACCCAACCACATAGTCGAGTTATAATATTTCCCACCGAGAATCGAACCCGGGGATTCCGCAGTCTCATTACTGAATCTAGAAAGGGACACATTGGAGAAGAAACTCATTGCAATGCCCTGAGGATCGAAGAGAGTAAACTTTTAAATCAAATAAATATTTAAGTAGGTACCTACCTAGGTTCAGGAGTGAACTAATTTTGAACCTGCATGGTCCTGAATCAGGTTGACTCAAATCCATGATACATAGGTTATTAGGAAATAAACAGGTAGGTAACTAATATGAATGTGGATAGTTAGATATCTAGTTAATAGATAAATAAATCTGTTTCTCTTTACTTAACTAAGAGTTGAAGTTTGAAAACAATAATGAAATAATGAATTAGGTAGGTACCTACACATTTTACTCAACTAATCAATATCTATTTGTTGTTGTTAATGTTGTTGTTGTCGTCATTCTAACAATTGTTCACAAACTAAAGTTGTTATCAAACCCTTTTTCACTTCAAGACAAGCAACAAATAAAAATTGATTATTGTCATGAAAATAGGTCATTGTTATCCAACCCTCCGGCACAGATGGAGGTGAAATATCGAAGTTTTTACCATTTCAGTACTTCCAAGACACTTTTTTCGTCATTTTAAATCATTGAGGACTATATTGAGTCCCGCGGTACTAAAGCTACAGGGTGTCTCAAAAAACCAGATTTTTAAGTTTGAAACCACCATAGCTCCGCCACTGATAGTGATAGAAAATTTATTTTTTGAGGAATGCAGTATTTTTACCTGTTAATTAATAATATGAAATTAAAAAAATACCTTCTCATTTAAATTTCTCAAGAAATGGGCATTTTCATCAAAAAAGTGCCACTTCCGGGGTTCGAACCTGGATTTTGACATCACCAGTGAATCGGCCATAGGGCACTTCCTATCCTTAGAAACAAACAGAATCCAAAAATTCGTACCCATTCAAAAGTTATGAGGCCATTGCCAGGACTTCTGAGACATACTGTATATAAAAAAAAAATACCCTAAATTACGAGTTTAACAGTACAATTATTTTAACATAAACAAGAGATCAAAATCAAAATTATGGGTAATCCAAAACCATTTTTATCATTTCTTTAAAATATATATGCGACTCTGAGATGTCAATTTGTGTCGCGTATTTATTATATATATTCAAAGCAATGGGCAGCGTAGAGGCGGAGTACAGAGTGGATAGTTCCATTTCTCCAGAGGAAAAAAACGCCCGATTCTGTCTTTGCCGCAATCCTGGTTTTGGCACTTCCAAAAAGATGCATTCTAGAGCAGAGGGAATATCTATATTACTGTTCATGATTTTGTGTAACAAGATTAAGTAGTTATATTCCCTTCTGACTTCTAGGCTTTCGAGACATAAACTCTCAGCAAGAAGTTTGTATGAGATGGCATTTGGGTAGGTGGGATAAAACCCATTTTCTTTTCTGAAAGCCGATCTTAAAAATTTAGCTTGTACACTTTCCAACATAGACACATGAAAATTAGACTTAGGAGCCCAGATGACAGTGGCGTATTCTAATTTACTTCTTACTAAAGAAGTATACAAAAGTCTTATAGTGTCTATATTGTTGAAAAAGCTGCTATGTCTGGCTATCATACCAAGAGTCTGGTAAGCTTTTTTGCATGTTTGTGCTATATGAGTATCAAATCTAAGGTTAGATTGAAAAGTGACACCAAGATCTTTTTTGGTAGCCACTCTTTCCAGTAAAAAGTTGTTTATTTTATACTCATATATAACAGAACTTCTCTTGTTAGTTGTTAGTGATAGCCATAACATCACACTTTTTAATGCTGAATTCTAACTGATTTTCGTTCAGCCATTGTGATGCAGCATTTATATCCTCCTGAAGCAGACGACAGTCATTCTCATTCGATATTACTCGGAAGAGTTTGAAGTCGTCCGCATATAGGAGGTATTTCGAATGTCTTATCACACTTCCAATGCCATCAATCAATATGGAAAAAAATATGCCCGAGAGCTTGGATCCTTGAACTACTGACGAAGAAGGAAAATAAGGCTCTGATAGGGATCCATTAAAATATACTCTTTGTTCCCTCCTCCGGAGGTATGAGGCAAAAAAATTGACAGTCTTTAAAGCGAAACCAAAGTCTGTGAGCTTTCCAAGAAGCACTTCATGTGACACCTGATCAAACGCCTTAAATATGTCGGTGTATACAGGGTGAGCATAAAGTCTCACCCCACCCCCCGTATCTCGAGAATGGCTAAAAATACAAGAAAACGCAAAAACCCGTATTCCTTAATTTCTAGGGGGATTATTTTTCAGCCAAAAAAAATTTGCCTACACGGCCCCAGTCAGGCTGGGCATGGACCAACTTTAAAATCATAAATAGAATGGTATGTCTTGTGGCATATTGTTTTAAAGGTCTAATAGAGAGAAGTTCATTACAACAAATTTCAGTGAGCTACAACTTACCGTTCTCGAGATACAGGGTCGGACGCCCTGCGTAATATCCATATATTTTGACCTATAACTCGTTAACCGTAAATTATAGAAAAATGAAATTTGTTGATAATAACTCCTTATGACAAGCACTTTCTAAAAAAATATAACTCGACATACTCTGTTGATATAAGTTTCTGGTCGGTTTCGTCAGCCACCTAGACGAAAAGTCCGAAAAAAATTAACGAAAAAACAAAACCAGTTTTAACTTGTTCAAAAGTTCTTGCGATAAGGAGTTATTATCAACAAATTTCATTTTTCTATAATTTACGGTTAACGAGTTATAGGTCAAAATATATGGATATTACGCAGGACGTTCGACCCTGTATCTCGAGAACGGTAAGTTTTAGCTCACTGAAATTTGTTGTAATGAACTTCTCTCTATGAGACCTTTAAAACAATATGCCACAAGATATACCATTCTATTTAAGATTTTAAAATTGGTCCATGCCCAGCCTGACTGGGGCCGTGTAGGCAAATTTTTTTGGCTGAAAATTAATCCCCTAAAAATGAATGAATACGGATTTTTGCGTTTTCTTGTATTTTCAGCCATTCTCGAGATACGGGGGGTGGGGTGAGACTTTATGCTCACCCTGTATAACATCCACCTGTGCTCCACCACTGCCCAGTGCCCTGGCTACATAGTTATAAAATTCCACTAAGTTGGACACTGTGGACCGCTGTGAGATAAAACCATGTTGTTTACATGATATTTTACTGTATACAAATTTAGATATATGATTGAATATACAACTTTCAAATATTTTAGAAAAAACACACAGGTTAGAAACTGGACGATATTTATTAATGTCCGAGTTATTTCCTTTCTTCGGAACTGGTGTGACTCGAGTTATTTTGAGTAAGTCCGGAAATACACATGTATCCAGGGATAAATTGAATATATGTAATAAGACAGGCACAAATATATCAGAGCAAGCTTTTACTAAAGAAGGCGGGATCGAGTCTAGGCCTGGGGCCTTATTAGGTAGGTCTTTTATACTTTGTTTTACATCTTCGGGAGTAACAATAAAAGTAGGTAGTTCCATCCCCGACGATAACAAAATGGACGAAGTATTCTATCTGTAAAAACTAAATAAAATATAATTTCATATCAAAAAAAAAAAAAAAAATTCCCTAACATCACTTTTTATTTTCTCCCTTCTTCTCTCCCTCCTTCTCTCACTTCCTCTCCTTCTCTATCAGTCCCTCATTTCAGAGGGATCTGTTGTTATTTTCCCATCTATGTGAAAGATCTGTGGATTTAGTGATTTATTTCTGCTCTTTACAAATTTGAAAAAACTTTTTGAGTTAATTTTAATATCTTTTTCTATTTTATGTATATATGTTTTAAAGATAGATTTAATTTTCTTCTTACAGACTATTTTTATATTTCTTAGTTCTACTATATCTTGGTAATAATAAGAAACATAGGGTTAGGTGGTAGAAAATGCTTTGACCTTCCACTAAAGAGTGCTATTATTATTACAACTGATACAACAGAATATCAAACCAAAAATTTGAACTTTTAAAATTAGGACAGGTGGATACTACGTGCGGGTGGTACTCGCAAATTCCTCAAGTAGTAGAATAAGAACTCGAGTAATTTTCCATCGGGTACTCGATATAATTTACCCGAGTACCTAATTTTTATCGAGTACTCGATGGACTAGTGTATTCAACGACGACGCGACGTTCGTTGGCTTTACGTTTTCTTGATGAAAATTTGAAAATTTATAAGTTTGTTTCAAATCCATGGCAACAATAGCGCTATCAGAGCATTACCATCAGCAGCTTAGATACTAGAGAAAATTCCCAGGCGCGCAATAACTTATGAATATTAAAATTTCGATTTTTTCATAAGTTACCCTATTGTATTAGCAACAAGGTTGGTTTTTGAGGCACAGGTAGAGCTCCAATAAAAAAAATTCTTCAGTAAAAAAAGTTCCTTTATCAAAATAATAATCAATATTTCATCAAGTTAGTCAGTTCACTCTATATTTTTGAATTATTGATTAATTTATTCTAAATAATATATTTATGGAGAATTTTTTTTCATGAACTAAATGAATAACTTTGTACTCTATGAAATTTATAGTTTATAGACAAGCGTAAAGCGAGCATAAAACTTGGGACCACATCTGGCAACACTGTGAATATAGTAAACAAAAAAGAAAGCGAAAGTTTATGGTTCCGTTCAAAAATCCTGCAAGACTAATTTCCATTATTTTGACAAATTATTTTATTCAAATACAATTAGCACTCTAATTTTAGTTTATAATTCATATAAGTTTTACGTTTAAACAACAACCCTCATTCCATTTAATTTTAAGTGTCTGTGTGTGCGTAAGAAATTCAGGTCATCTCAAGACATTAGTTTTTCAAGGTCAGTCCACTCGTGTTGAGTAACCATCTTTTGCAATAGGGGTGCTGGATAAAAAAAATAGCTGTTTCCCTTTCTGTATTCGGGACAAAGGAACCCTGAGACCATCTGCCATCCTAGTGTCGCAGAGGAAGTGAGATAGAGCAATGGCGTCGCCTGAAGTGGATCCTCTGGCCAATTCTGACGTTTCAGACATCAATTCCTCGAAATCGGGCCAAAATTTACGCGATTCGTTCGAAATGCCGACAAATTTAGCGATGCTATCGGAGAGTGATTTGAATTTGATCAAGAAAATGCAGATGATGGGATCGATCCAGCCGACTGGACCCAAACAGAACGGACGGCCCGTGGTAGTTCCCAAAAATGTACCAGGTAATGGAAAGCATTTTCTCATTTTGACTGCCTAATTTAACCATTGAAATACTTTTTGATTTTAAATTTGCTCATGTTCTCAATTGTTTATTTATCTTCCTTATCTCCATGATAATGTTATCAGCTTATCTAATGATTAATTTTAATGAAAGGTGAAACAATAAAATTGGCATTGTACCTATACCTTACAGTGTCTAGATAGGTAAAATAACTTTATTATGTTTCACAATTTCAAAGACCCTTTAAATTTATTTGACTCCCCTTTTCATGGTCATTTAAATGGCATCATTTTTACAGCAGGATTAGCTCTTTCCTAAACAGATCAAAGCATTATTCTGTAGCATGTGTGAACAAATCTACTTCTAAGGACCAACTTAAAAAAACAGGATTAAACTAAGATAAGCCCAACCCTCCCTCAAGTTGGAGTTTCAACCAATCATAATGTAGTATAGGTATAGCTCAACTTGAGGTTCATATTACATTTAATCCTGATTTTTGTCCTTAAATGTGTTGAATGTTGGTAAACAATTCTTGATTATCTACTTCTGCATGTAAATGGCATGAGCATGATAGCTGGTGGGGTTCTGTGGGACATCTTCATAATATATAATTTACCCTCCAGTGGTCCCATGACTGGAGACACTTTCAATGATGCCATTCATGTATGTGTGCTGTATTTTTTTGTTTGGGTTAAATAACCTACATCTGAGAGCTTTTTTTGGGTAAATGTCAAGTTTACACAGCAAGCTTAATACTGTCATCGTTGGCCCAGATGAGCTGTATTTCACCTTCTAATGTGTTTGGGAAACCAAATTAAGTGCACAAAACGTGGAAAAAATAGGTACACATAAGTTAATTTTTTGGTATTTACTTGTTTTCTGAGATATTGAAAAAGTTCATGGTGTAATTATTTTAAACTAAAGAACAACAATTTCAACTCTGATTTCTGATATTTTTCAATTTTTGAAAAATTCACTCTTCTCTGAGTTTTAGAAAGAAAATTTTCCAAAAAATAAAATCAACTCCTACCCAGAAAAGGAAAACTATATATATTTGCACAAAATGAAGGAAGGTCTTCAATTTACCAATACATTTTTTTGTAGAATCAAAAGTAGAGATACTTTTTTTTAAGCTTTATTAGAGGACAAAGTACAATGGTAACTGAATAAAACTAAGAAAAGAGAAAAAAAAAAAAAAACAAACAAATGACAAAATAAATAAGTAAAAAAAGAAAAATAACAATAATGTCCTACCTAAAGGGCAGGGTTATTGCCTGTGGCAATCTCTTCCACCCAACCCTTGTATCTATCTCCAAAAGTTCTTAACTTTTGGAGATAGATACAAGTTATTTAGTTAAAAAAAAAAAAAAAATGATGGAAATTCAATAAATTTTTATTCCAAAGTGAACTAACTATTCATGAGAAAGTATTGTGCTCATAAGTATTTTTAAATTGTGTCCCTTAGTTGGCAGTGTATTTTGAAATGTTGTAATCTTGAAACAAATTTTAAGATTAAACCTTGCAATTATTTTTACCCTTGAATAAGCAGTAAAGACAATATAAGTGAATTTAGTAAGTTTTTTTACTGTCAGCATGTGCTAAAATATATTTCAGGGGTAAAATATTTCTTCAAACTCACTACTGAGAGGAAGTGGTATCGAAAGATCAGAAAATATCCACCATTTTGGAAATAATTTCTGACAAAATCAATTTCAATAGGCAAGTTCTATCAGTCCTAGATTTACAGTCAAGTTATTCAGATTCACCCTAGATAAGTTGTTCTAAGGTCATAGGTATCAATTTCATTTTATACTGTTGGTAATTTAAAATGCACCATCTTATCATCTGATGACTACCAATTTATTTGGCACATAACAACTAAAATATTATACATAAAATATTTATTATTATTCATTGCAAGTCACCAATTTTGTTTCTACTGATGTCAAGTTCTCAAAAATTATTCCATTCGAATAATGTTTAATAATAATTCTTTTTTTACAGAAATCCTATGTACTTGCCCTCAAAAATGTGATGAGAAAATACCCCTCAAAGTGCGTACTTTCATGTTCAAGTATTATCATGCACTCTGTCGAGACCGCCCAAAGCAGGAAATGCTGCTTCTCCGCTTCATTGAAATGAAATCACTTGCTCAACGATTGAAAGAAGACAATAAGAGGGTGCAGTGTCGTTACAAAGCACCAACCAATATGAAAGCTATTGACTTCATATTTGAGGATGGTAAGTTTTTTTTATCATATTTTTGTCCTAGTCTAAACTATGTCCTTATTATTATTGGACCATAGTTGTATTGACTTAGGAGGATTCAATAAGTCAGACAAGGGTTTTCCCCTAAATTATTCATCAGGATAGTTTATTTTATGTTTTACCCTCTATTTGCTGAAAATTGCACCAGCTACTCACATTAACCTCACCCAGCCTGGAAAATTGTATCCAACCAAGGGTTCAAACTCACAACCTTTGGACAGACAACCAGGAATAGTAACAAGCATTACACCTCAAAGGTTGGCTGTGTGAACTAATTTAATTATGTGTTGCTCTATGAATTAATCAGATGATCCTTCTTTATTAAACAGAAGTGTGTCATATAGAAGGCCTTGCTCACAGAAGCTGGGTATATCTTCATAAATAAAATTCATTTACATTAATTAATATCCATTTACTCATAAGAAACTAAACTTTTGGATATCCAGGCCAAGAGGTGGAAACAATACATTCTGAACCCATAAATAACTAGGTACTAAACATTCTAAGGGCAGCCGTTGTGTTTGAAACTGAAGACATTTTTTTTAAATGGAGCTAAAAATATCAACCAAGGAATACCACCCCTATAAGGCATTTAATTTTTTCTATTGGTACATGGGAATAGGGAGCAAGCTTCATATACAAAGGCTTAATGATGCTGCAAGTATGTTCTTAGAAATGCTAAGCTGATGAAGAAGACAATTGTCATTGTGTCCCTTGAGGTCTTTCTTGTTGGGAAGGAAAAGAATTTGAAGAAATGACAATTGGTTCCTTAGAACTATTTGTAGAAATTATAAGTTTATGATCTTTAGCTTTTTCTTCCTCTTGTATTACAACACAAACTTCTTTTTCAGAAGATAGTTTATAAAATAAGTAGCTCAATCCAGGTCAGCTGCTTTTTTTCTTAGTCACAAAAGAAAATACTAAGAGCAAAATTATAGCTTTCTTAGAATTGTTATAGATGGTTAGAGCCAGTCTCCGTAGCGTAACGGTTGTGACCACAGCCCGTAGTCCAGCATGAGTTCGAGCTCCGGTCGGAGCAGACTTTTCAAACAGAAAATTCTGTTCCCTCCGTACACGTGAGGCTGGCATTTCCGGCCCTACCCAGGCATGGTGAAGTTAATGTGGTTAGTTGTTACAATGCCCAGCGAATGGAGGGTAAAACCCCCCTCCTAATCCAGGACGTAAAATCAAATAAAATCGTTGGCGTTAAGAAGGGCATCCAGCCGTAAAAATGTGCCAAAACCAACTAATCTCAACCATGAAGTTGAACAACGTCGACCCTGCTTAAACGAGATGAGATGGGATAAAAAGAAGTTATAGATGGTTAGAATAAATATGAAATCTGCTCATTGTGCCCCTAATGCTTATGATTAAAATAATAATGACAATCACATAATATGTGTAATTGTGTATTTATAAGAAAATGTCTAATTTTTAGGGATTTTTTGTTTTTGTTTTTTACTATCAAATAGACAGTAATTTGATAGAAACCTAAAATCTCGTTATTTCTCTTGATCCTTCAGATGCTGTTTTTCTATCTGAAGAGGAAACAAATGAAAATGAAGATCAGCAACCAAATTGCAAGAAGCCCAAGCTTGACAATGAAAACAGTAAGAAATCAGATGAAATGATTGCACTCAAGACAGACGCGTCCATCCGCTACCGTATTGACAAACATGGCTGCACTGAGGTGTGCCAGAAAGCGTTCATGAACGTTTTCCTTGTGCCTGAGAAGCGCGTGCGTGCTGTCCGTGAGAAACTTGTTGCTAGCAAACGCGTGATTGTGGAACAGGAGATGGCCCAGGCAGCTGTCATGAATTCTGAACTTGAAACAGCCGTGAAGATGGCTCAGGATCTGGCTGCTGGCTGCAAGCCATTGCTTCAAATGCTGCAGGCAAACCCACCAAAACTTGATGATGATGAAGGCAATGGATACAATGATATCAGTAGTCAGCTGTTGAATGCAATTGATAGCGATATTGAGCTTGTCAATAACTTTTTCTACAATCAGCTATGGAAACCTGAAATGTTTGAAGGTTTTGCCACACCAAAAAACAAGGTCAAGCGGGCCGATAACACCTCAACCAATGGGAAACAGAATGCAACACCTGACTCTACATTGAATAGCACAGGACGTTCCATGAACAACACCCTGCTAGATGAAACTTTTGATTCTGTAATTAATGCTTCAGCTAGTATGCAAGATGAAACAGAAGCTAATGCCAATGGTTCTCAGCCTGATGATTCTCAACTGTCACAAGGCGACGCTTACGAATCCTGTTTTGATGAAACACCTCAAGTGTATCCAGATGACGATGGCAATGAAACAGAAGAGACTCGAGACTTTTCCGAAAAAGATCCACTTGAAGATGCCGAGCCCGACAGTCCTGAAGACTTAGAAGTAGCCACAGCAAATGCATCTGCCCTCCTGAACAACACATCTCTCATTACTCACGTGTCAGATGAACCTCTGAACTTGAATATAGCGTCCAGTCGAGGGTCCCCTGACTCCACATCTTCCCGCAATTCCCTTGATAGTAGCATCTCCAAAAATTCTTCCAATAGTATCTCCATTAATAAATATGGTGCTGACACTACCACTGCTATTGACCTGTCTGTGCCATCTCTACATCGCAAGACAAGTGCACCTCCAACACATCCTCTGCCATCTCCAATTCATCATCATACTCCTCAGCCTCATCCAAATCAAAATCTTCACATAGGAATGGCCAGCACAGGTAATTACAACAAAAATTTTGCTAGCTAAATGTACATAATTAACTGAAGAAGCACTTACACTGCCCAGGGCATTCTCTCACTGAATAATAATCAACAGAGCCCAAGTAAAGCTAAATCTAAAGATTACTATAAAAATCCCTCTTTAACTAGTGGGTAGAAGTAATTCAAGGTAAAAATTCTAAACAAAACTAGAGAAATGTTTTGTTACTAGAGAATATTCACGAGTTATGTTTTTAATAATAAAAATAGTAATCCCTAACTTCTGGCTAGCACTATTCACACAAGGCTAACCTAGTTGATAATGAAGAGTTTTGTTTTTAAAGATTATACTTTTTTTAATTTTCAACCAACTGATGGAATTTATTTCTCTCCTTCACACAGGTCTGAACCAATGCGCCAAAACTCGTCTAAATCTTCCCCCTCCATCCAAAACATTCTCAACAACTTCTTCCTCCCTTCTCCCAGTCATCTGCCCCCCTCTCTCTTTGACCCGGATCTCAGCAAGTATATTAGTGGGCTTGAGAGTTCCATCAGTATCACAGCCAATGGGTCTGGTGGTCCCAATGGATCTAGTGGACGAAACCGTCACTCTGGTAACACACCAAATGCTGCACAACTCACCGCTCCAGCTCATCCAGAATGCACTAAATCAAAGTTCACTCAGTGTGACTGCACCTAGAAATGCTGATTCAAGTCGACATAATGAAAGGTCTGGTCGACACAATGAAGGATCCAGTCGGGCATTTTCCAATCATCACCGAAGCAGTGGAGGATCAAGACGCAGTTCAGGGGGAACAAAGTACACTGGTAGCATGCTGGCAGCTCAACAGCATCAACACTGAATCAACTCCTCAACATTCCCGACTCGGTAAGCATTACACCCACCTTAGTGGACAATTCCAACAAGTCTTGAAACAAGTTACTTTCAATGGTAGTATATTTTTTTTTTTTTTTTTGGTTCTGAGATTTCAAGGCCCTTTTTGTTGTCAGATTTAATAAAACATCCTCTAGCTTGTCAGTTCTTGAACTTTAGAAATGCCATGTTTCACTTTTAGATTCCAGTTAGGGCTCATCAAAATATGTTTAGATCTCTATTAAGTAAGTATTTTAAAACAATATTTGCATTTTCACTCATTTGATACCCAGTACAATTTTATTGATTTATAATTTGCCAGGGGGGTAACTTTCTCACGGCATGTACCTACCTATTTTTTAATTTAAATATCTGCCAAGGCGTTCAGAAAGGAGATACCTATAATGGCTTTCATAATTATAAAATATAATGTGTCAAAATGACAGTTTCTCAAATTTATTTAATTGGTTTCACTTTTCCATTTGAACTTTGCATTATTTATCAGGTACTTCATAAAAATAGGTGAGACAACCAAGTGCCTAATTTAATTTTAGTAGTCTTAATTAGTTTTTTTGATAAGATGTTGCTTCAACAGTTTTTTATTCAGGTTTTTCTTTTTTGTACAGAAGCAAGTATTACATTTCCAATGGGCAATTTCTGATCTTTCCATTTCTATGTCTCTCAAACATTATGAAAAAAAAAATCTTCAAGTACTTACTTATTAAATAAAATAATAAGTGTACTGGTTTTTGTGTCTTCATTGAAAAACCTCTAATAATTTTATTCTAATATTTACATTACAAACTTATTCTATTCCACAAGAACTAGGTTCAATTTGTGGTAGAATTGAAGTTTTTTCTTTGACACTGCACTAAACATTTGTTAGTGAAAAGATTTTTTTATAATGATGAACTCTTCCTCTTTACTTTCGGGGCACTAAACAAGACCAATGTAGACTTTTGTCTTTCAATTTATTGGTATGATAATAAAAAAACTTTTTAATGCAAAAAACAAGGCTTTGAAAGATCATGGGGCATATTAATAAGAAAAGAAGCAATTGCTCGAAGAAAAGGTAGAATAAAAAGCAAATGCTCTTTTTCATATTCATATCCATTTTCTTTTACTCATAAGCATTTGCTTTTCCTCACATGCACTTAGAGGAGCTATTCATAAAAAAAACTGAAGAATTACTTCAAACTTGCAAGGAAAAGCTTTTGCTTTAAAAAAAAAAATAATACAGCCCCAGAAACCTTGTCTTTGAATTACATTAGAACAGATTTCAGCTCACATGCCTCTTTTTTACTTGAAAGAAAAGATATTTAAATAATCCTAAAATACCTAAATGCTACTTTTAAGTTAAAAATTAATTTAACATTAATTGTTGATGTCCTAAACTTTAATCAGTGCCAAATATTGGTACCAATGCAGGTCAATTGTGACTGAATCTCATTTTGAATATTAAATAGGTAGTGTTAATTTAAGGTTCCTTTGTACTCAGGTATTTTTTAATGCAAGTAAATTTAAGACAATATTTGATTTTTCAAGACATTTTCTCCCTTCAATACTCATTGCTCAATTATTTCTTGTGTAAGGATGGATGTTACTTTAAAATTCTGATACTATGAAAGAGGTTTTTCCTCTTGATGCACTTTAACTTGCACATTGACCAGCCTAAAGATAATGGAACTTTATCATAGTTTTGAAGAACATTGGAAATTATTAGGTATTATTAATTTTACTATTGTGAACTGTTAATTTAGGTCTAGGTTTATTAATTTTTAATCAAAAATCCACTTTTTTTAAAACTTTTGTGATGATCCATTTTAATTGTGAAAGTTCAATGAGCAAACTGTGACCATTAATTTTTATAATGCCTACTGATATCATTGATCATTCTCCACCAAGGCAAGAGGCAACTGTTGGTATACAGTTCAGTTTTGCTTTTACCAAACTAACTGACAGAAATGCTAGATTCTGTATTTTGCCATAATAATTTGATTTCTTACTATACATGTTAGTTTTAGTTTAGTGCTAGGAAAAAACAAATCTGTAGAGTCTGATTCTCGTAATTTTTGAGGTTGGAAATATTCAAATAGGTACCTTTTCTACTTCTGACTTTTTTTTAACTAGGAATCTTTCTTTCAAATATTGGGCCTTATTGAAAACCAAAATGTAGAATATTACCTAAAACATTGTGATAACGTGTCATTCTTGCCATAAAACAGCTTGTCATAATTGTGGGTGTGAAAATGTTCATAGAGAATAAAGCTATGAAAAAAGAACCATCTTTTTAGTTAGGGAATTAGACTCGATTTTTTTTTTTATAATAATCCAAATATTTTTTTGAACCTAGAGTATCTGATCTCTGTATAATGTACAAATAGTAGTTCATTACTACTCTTATTTATTGACATGAAAACTATTGTTAGTGTTAGATAATTATCATAATGGTACTTGTTAGTCTTGTAATGGTATGATTAATCTTGTATTGTAAATATTAACCAAGTTAGGTTTGTATAAATTGAATTTTGGTAGGTAGTTTTTCATGATATAAATTTAAATATTAAGTCACCTAATAAGCATGTGGAAAATAAAGTGTAAAGAAGGTCAATCTCTGTCTTGACTACAATTTTTTTTTAGAAATGCAAGGATGCTCAAGCATTATTTGTAATGCTTTTATTTTATTTTACAGGCATGGATTTGTGGTAGATTGGATCTCACCCAAATATTGTCTCAATTTTGTTTGACAAATGTCTTGGCATGGTTATATGAATGACCTGTCAGAAAAAAATGATTGAGTACTGACCATGTAATAATAGTGCCCTGAGGGTCAGTAAACAGTTATAGCATTAAAAAAGTGCCTTGACTATCATTTCCATGCACTGTCTTTTGAGGCAATGAAAGAATTTATATCATTTTTAACTTTGTATTATATCATAATTAAGTAGGTATTTGACAGTATTATTATTTCTGATGAAAGAAACTTAAAGAGCAGGTGAATTGTAACTAAATCTAAAACTATTTTATTGAATATTGTACCTATTATTTATGTTTCTAACTTTAAGTTATGACGTGTATGTGTACCTTATTTTAGTAATTCCTCAATACATTTTTGTATTTTTCTATAAAACACATTTGTTTTATTTCTTTCCTCTTTTAGAGTAGGTAACAGGGTGAATTAAGAGGGAACTAGGTAACTAAATTTATTGAAAGATGATGAAGAAGAAAAATGGAAAGTAAAAAAAGCTCTTAGCAAAGCTGATCACTTACCCTTTCTAATTTCTGGAAGTATTCTCTGAGGAATGAAAATGGGGTTATTCAGGCTTGGTAACACATAGTTGTACAATCACTCTTTGAGCATTTGTTGCACATTGTGTTGCTGTACGTACTCTTCACATTCCCGCAGGCTTTGCTCCTCTTCCAAATTTGATGCCATTCCAGAGAGAAAAATACTGCCTCCGAACAACTCAATAGTGCAGGGGACAAAAAGGAGCTTATCCTCTCACAAAATAGTTAAGTTGTGATAAAAATAGTCCATTTATTGCATTAATTTTGACTGTTTGTTAAGTTTTTAAAAATAGACATGGTTAAAAGTTCATGTTATTCATTGGGATGATAAGTTTAGAATTCATTTGTGATAAGGTACAGTTGTGACAGGTTTAGAAAATACTAAAAAAATTTGAATTATTTTTTAGTTTATTAAAGAGTTAATTAAAAAATATTTCAGATTAAACACACTGATAAAAATGAGAAAAAAAATGTCAATAGGTAAGAAAGCATTGAAGTGTAATCCAATACCTACAATAGCAAGGGTCTGGGTTTAGGACTGAGGACAAGAAATCCCGAGCAGTAGACTAAAAAGTCTAATTTAAACAGGGAGTTTACCAACCTACCTGACAGTTAAAATGCAGTGAACTTGAAAAATCTATCAGATCAACTTTAATTTTATTCTTCAGTAGAGTGTTTCACAGCACTTCTTAACCCGTAAAACAGCAGCTACTCTAGTGGTCTGTGTTGTAGCTTACCCATCCCATAATATGCCTCTGCTCTGATGCACATGAAGTGGCACAATACTTCCCATTTAGGTGCTGGGTCAACTAACCAAATTTTGATTATTTTTTGTTGGCCCTGGGATTCCAAACAAGACTTTCTCCAGACAATCAATTACCAATTTATTGAGCTAGTAGTGTTCTTTATTTATGAATATCTACAAGATCTATCTATCTTTTTGTCAGATTATAGTGGTGCATGTCAACTTCTAATGTCATACACACCTAACACACAGCTATCTACAAGATGGATGGCTTTTCAGTCTAAAAAAAAAAAAAACTGTATTCCAAGTCACCATTCACTCTAACAAAAGTTTTTAATCTCATATTAGGTATCTACCAATATGTTTTGTGGAGTTTTTTAGTACAATTCTTGGCAAAAGGAGGGTAAATTTTCTCATCCCAAGATATATAATACTAGATATTTATTCATGTTTTAAAAGTTATATGTATTTGTGTAATTGCCATTGCTCAAATTGGTTTTACCAAATTATTTTGCTAACTTGGTACTCAAACTACCAACTTCCAGTTAAAAATCTCAATTCTCAACAATCAAGTTACTGAGGTCATTAAATCTAGTTTTTAAAAGCTCTAGGGCCAAATTAAAATCAAGATTAAATTTAAGATAAGCCAGACATCCCTTAATTTGCATTTTGAACCAATCACAGCACATGGTAAGTGACTTGAAGGACTCTGTGGCTTCTCTTAACTTTAATCCTGTTTTATATGTAAATAATTTGGTCTTAAACCAACTGTGGTAATTTACTGTAGAGATAATCCTTGTGAATCATAAATGAATTTTTTTTTGAGTTCATGAGATGCAATTATATATATTGTAGCAATTTAATTTTCTAGAGTTGCTCATTTAAAGCACTTTTGGGGCTCCAAGAGAAACTCATGTAAAATTTTAGTTTCCTATAAAATACCTACTGACATGAGAAGGAGATGGTGATCAAACAGTCAATGACTAAAATAAATTAATTTTCTCTTTCATTAGAATAAGCCAGCATTGATGGCGTGTAGAATGCACCAGTTCTTGTAAGGATCACCAGAGTTAAGCAATGTCTAGCAGGGTAATGCTTTATGATGCTGGCATTCCAGCCCAACCCAGGCTGGGTGAGCTCAATGTGGGTACAGGTTTGTGAGTTTTCTGTGAATGGAGTGTGACACATCATATATGACATGCAGTTGAAAGTGACATTAAACCCTACCTAAAAAAAAAACATTAAGAATAGATTTAACATTACTTTTTGGCCATAACTATAAGTTCTTTTTTACTTATTTAAAATATTTGACTAAAGGATAATAATTGTTATTTTCAACACAGAACGGTCAAGGAGCATTGATCTCAACTTCATGATATCAGTGGTTCATTTCTTAAAAACTTACAAAACTCTTGAAAATTAATTCTACTCACCACAATAAAAGTAAGTAGTAGATTAAAATATCAGAAATATTGAAGTAAAAATGAATGTTCAGAAATATTAGAGCAAATAATTTCACAGAAGAATAAACGACAGAACAAACCTGATTTTCTCTACGTTGCAAACACACTGACCATGATTTTTACATTTCCTTTCCTTGAGATTAAAATCGTAATAAAAAACACAGGTAATATTAATAATTTAAGACACTCAAAATTTTTGTGATTAAATTTGGTAAGGAATTATCAAAATTTAAAATCTACAATCTACACCCTTATCAATAATCAAAATTTCCGTGCTTTTTTCCACCCATCTTTTCTGATAACTTATTGGCGGAACGGGTGGAGCTTGAAATCAGCTGTAGTAACAGTTGAGTTTTTTAATTTTTTGATCTCATTACGTTGGGGTACAAAAATAGCAATAAATAAATTTTCTTGCGTTATTGGTATGTACCGTGCGCAAAGGTTATTTACAAACCTTCAAGAAACCAACCGATCAAGCATATAAAACTCGTCTTAATAAACTTTTAAAAACAAGTAGCGCTCTCTGTTGGGTACTCTGGATAGCTTTTGAAAACCTTCGTCGGGAAATAATTTAAGTTCTCAAATTGATCAGATACCACATTCGAGAACGCAAAATGATTATTTTAATATGAAAAGTTTCTCGCAACTCACACCACACTGAAGTTCAGCAACGTCGGGTTTGATGAGAACTGAAATTTGTAGCACGTATCCAAACACTGACAAAAACTACGCTGTTGTATTTCTCACCCATTCAGACTGGCTGAACTACCTGAATCAGCTTGCCAGAATTTTTTACAAGCCAATGACACTGGACCTTGGAGCTTTTTTATTTTCTTTATTGTAACCTGGGTTTCCAATGACAAAACCAGAAGTCAAATTTCACTGCGCATTTTACTATTATTTTTGTCCACATAAAACCTTTAGTTGGAATATCCTAATTTTAGGTATGTGAAAAGTACAATAATTTAAAACCAATCCTGAAAAAACTTGTTTTGTGATCAAAGAAATAACATCAACAAAAAATTCAGAGGGTTAAAACAATTTTATTTCATAAAATATTCTTAACAAAAGTTATACCAAGATGGACAAACTATGATACCCGACCACAAGCTTGGTTAGCTGTTCATCAAGGGTATAAAAAAAAAAAAGATGTGAACTATTCAAGTTTCTTATTTGTAAATTAAATGTAAACCCAGAATAGATTCGATTTTGACTTGTCTCGTTCGAAAAAAATTCAACTCGTGAAAAATGCATTTCTTCCAGTATTGAAAAAAAAAACAAACCACAACCAACCTCAACCATGAGGTTGAATTTGTTGGTTTTTGGAAAAAGAACAACATCAAAAGAAAAAAAAAAAATTCAAATTGCATGGCTTCCTTGAAGCCCAAGCATGAGCAAGAGGTTTGGACAATGCAACACCACACCAAGAGGGTTTTGGGAAAACAAATTTTAATAAGAAGTGGTTGGATGGAAATTTCCATCAGGGAACCCTCCAATAAAACATAGAGAAGTAATATTGGAGACGTCTGCGTATATCCATGAAAATAAATTTGTCTCTTGGCTGTACATATGGGCCGATTTTGGCTTCAAAAGTATGTAAAAAAAAAATTTGTTATTGTTTGAATTATCCTCTTGTTAAAACTGAACAAGAGCCGATTTAAGGGGTTCGAGACATTACGAACAAAATTAAAGACAAAATAATCCAAGTACCAACCCGGACTGGGGCCGCCACAGGGTATTACAAAAAACGTCCATTAAATTCCGCCCTGCCTTCTACATTTACTTATTTCTCTAGAACAAAAAAAAAAAAAAAAAATGAACAAACTCAAGTTCTCAATGGCTGGGCCTTCTCGAGACCTCCTCTGCAGAGCCGCGTCCACACGCCGCATGAACCGGCACCCTCTACACACCCCGTACCTTTTCATCTGAGCAGCAGAGCGCGAACTTCGGGAGGGAGAAATCTGCGCGCTCAACAACGAACACCCTGAGCGAGAAACTGCGGCCTCCGCGTGGACATAACGGAAAAAAAAGTTATTAATGATATTGTTTAATATAATAACTCCGTGTCCGGAAGGGCATAGATACCAAATCACGGTGGTAAGAATATATGGACGTCTGATCCATTCACTCCTTGTCCAAAAGAGTCAAAAAATGGGAATCACAGTAGAAGGAGCGCAAAACGAGACATGGAGGAATGTAGACGAATAAAAACCAACTGGTTTCCATGGAGGTAAGGTAATTAGGGGAAATAAGGATACTACGGGCGCCAACAAGCGACATGCCCTGACGTAGAAATCTGCCGCCCCGCTGTGGCAGACAAAGAAAAAAAGAAAACATCTTCTACAGAAGAAATCATACACAGGCGTTATACCTCGTTTCCAAACCACCTCATTTCAAAATCTCTAAATCACCCTTAACCGCACACAACCACTCTGATGGGTTATTTCGTTCAAATTTTGGGGATATGAACGAGATTGGTTTCTGGAGTGTTGGCTTGCTCTAATCAATATTCCCGCCAATAGCCCCCGTGTATCAATTCCCCCCTTTAGAACTGCGTTTTCTGGCTATAAATAAATTATCATAGGGGCGTCATCTGAACGATGGACCAACTGGAGAATGATCACACTTCTACTACTGTCTTTACAAGGATGCTAATAACTGACAAGGGCCCCCAAACCAACCAATCTGGTCTACTCCCTGTTTAAAAGTCCCCCACCAACGCTATCCCTCCCCTTTTAAAGTCCCCCACCAGACTGATGGGTGTACTCCCTGTTTATAGTCCCCCAGCCAGACTGCTGGTTCCTCCCTGTTTAAGTTTCCCCTGCCAGACATCCCCAGGCCAGAAATAAATAATAGCACAAAATAATTATCTTTTTTTTTAATAACGCTCATTGCTGGTTCATTGGCTGAACTTACCGTACTGCTCCTTGGACTCCCGCTATGGTACCAGAAGTTCGTAGCTCTTGGCACTGCCTTGTTGTAGCAGAGGGGGCCGCGGTATAGAGTGAACCTACCGCTGTCCTTGGCTCCATGGTAGCCAAAGTTCGTACTCTTGGCACGGCTCTTGTTGTAGCAGAGGCGCCTGTATCAATCTTGGGGCCCTCCATCTTGATCCTGGGGTTGAGCAGGGGAAAATAGTTACATTAGATTTTATTATTTTTTATAAAATTCATTACAAAACAGACATAAGTACAGCACCAATAGCAATTACAAAAAAAAAAAGAAAAAATGTAAAAATAAAAATAAATCTATAGAAATCATAGTTATAACACAACAAATGTCCTATCTAAATGGGGGGTTATTGCTTAGAAATCTCTTCCACCCAACCCTTAATACAAATAATAGCACATAAAGGGTCAATGGCAAAGCTATAAGAACTAACACCCAAATGTTTTAAACCTTCCCAAATAATAACAACTTTAGTGGAAGGGTAACCACCGGCGAGGTTAAACTCAAACATTACTCAAACATTTATTTTTATGTGGTCACAAATTCAAAGAATGAGGAATATTTTCTTACTAATTTCTCACAAATTTCGTTCATAATTTCGTTTCTTAATTTTCGTTACTAATTTTGGTTATGTGCCAACAAAACCCTAAAAGTCAAAAACGCTTGCATACATCTGCAACCATTGGACATTTTCTCTTTAACTATTCAAGGTCTAAAACTTAACTGACCAAATTTCGTATTGTGGCGCATGACACATACTTTTTCTCTTCTCCTTTTTATAATTTAATTTTTTCGTTACATAATTCGTCACAAAAAGTTACAAATTCGTCCCAATAATTTCGTTACATAATTTGGTTAGTGCCAGAGCAAAGAAGAAAATGTCAATTTTAATATTTCGTTACATAATTTCGTCAATAATTTCGCCATAATTTCGTTAATAATTCGTTACATAATTTTTACTTAATTTCGTTTAAACATAATTTTTGGTTATGTCCAAGCAAAGACATGAAAAGCAAAATTGATTCAAATAAATGTTGGATAACAACTGGACCGCAAAGAAAGTACCTGAATTATACCACTAGCACCCACAGGACTCCAGATATCTGCCTCCTCAAAGTTCCAGGGTGTCCCTTAGCCACACTTGAGGATAATGCGCCTCTGCCCCCTGTTTTTTGACTTCACGTAGCCTTGCGAACCCGCGACGCGCCCACCCTGAAAAAAATTATTCCGTTCCGTGAATCTTTTTTTTTGTTTATATTGTTTCTCAATTTTGTATTTTAATTTTATCAATAATTTGTTTTACAAATTAGTCCCTAATAATAATAATTAATAATAATTTTTGGAAAAATAAAAGTAAAATTCTGTGTCCTGATATGGGCACGGAAACAATACCTATTATATCACGGTGGGTAAGAGGATTTAAGGCGCGCAGATCCAATGTCTAGCTCCCTTTCGCTGGGCATCGCACCAGCCTGGTAGGCCAGAATTTATGAAATTATCAATTTTTTGTTAATCACTTTGTGATATCACAACACTCAAACCGCTTTAACAAATCTACCTGAAACCGGACTTAACCACCGACCCCAGGTCCAATCCGCCACCTTATCGATCAAGCACTGAGGTCGGTTTAAATTTATAATTATAATAACCTCATAATAACCAACCCAAGAAAAAGTTTTTTAAAAAAACCCCACCATCCTGTATAAGAGTATAAAAGAAGAACAAGATTATTTAATTCAAAAATACAGATTTACTTCCGATACTTTTTATTTTATAAATCGGAAGTATTTTTTTATGGTAGGATTGCAAATCTCTAAATTGCACCAAAAACCTTACCCAGGCAGGTCTACCATGTTGGGGGTCCTACCTGGTTTCCCTCGTTGGGGGCGCCCCACCTGGTGAACCATTCATGCCATCTGTTCTATCTGTCGTGGGGGGCGCAGCCAGGAATTCGACAGCTTGCAGACCATCCTCCTCTGGTGAGGAGGGGCTCATCTCCTGGAATAACAGGACATTAGATAATGATAATGATAAATGCCCGCAGAACGGGTGTATATTGGACGAGCCGAGCCTATTTACACAAATAATTAATATTAATAATCAAGAAGAACAAAAAAGAACAAACAAAAAGAATTACTTGTTTCAGTTTCCTGGAAATACAGGACATTAGTTACTTGGTTCGTTCCTGGAAATCAGGACTTATTACTTGGTTCAGTTTCCTGGGAATACAGGACTTTTGTTACTTAGTTCATTCCTGGAAATACAGACATTAGTTACTTAGTTCATTTCCGGAAATAAAAGGAAATTAGTTACTTATTCATTTCCCTGAAATACAGGACATTAATACTTGGTTCGTTCCTGGAAATACAATCATTAGTTACTTGGTTCAGTTCCTGGGAAACAGGACATTAGTTACTTAGTTCGTTCCTGGAAATACAACTTAGTTACTTATTTCATTCCTGGAAATACAGGACATTAGATACTTGTTCGTTTCCTGAAATACAGGACATTAGTTACTTGGTTTCATTTCCTGGGAATACAGACATCAGTTACTTGGATCTTCCTGGAAAACGGACATTAATACTTGTTTCAGTTCCGGAAATACAGGACATTATTACTTGGTTCAGTTCCTGGAATCAGACTTGTTACTTGGTTCATTCCGGGGGAAAACAGGACATTAGTTACTTGGTTCATTTCCTGGAAACACAGGACCTTAGATACATGAAACCTCTGAATAACGGACCCAGGGTCCGCGAAGTTTTGTCTGCTATTCCAGGCAAAGAACTTACAAATTGTACATTACAATGAGAGAATCCCCGACCGACAAAAAACTTGTATTCAAATTCGTTACGGTTTTTGAAGGTCACTCCTCGCCATCAGAGGCAGCATACTACGGATGGATAGGCACAACACAGCCACAACGCTAAAAAGTGCTTCTGTTTCATCTACGAAAAAAATAAATTTATCAAACACTTACTTCTGTCCCCGGTAGCTCAGTGGTAAAGAAGGCACCTGTAATCCAAATTCCAGAATCGGGGTTTCGAGACCCACCGGACCGACAAGTTATCCCCCATTGGGTTTTTACCACATAAATAATGTGTCTTGAGCTTACTGCTGGAAAATGGAACTTTTAAACTTTCTATTCGGGCAGTAAAAAAGGCGAATTATTATTATTACTTTTTAGAACAATAATAATAATAAAAACAAATTCACCTTGATGACCCCTCGCCATTTCCAGAGCGCTGGTGGGCCCCCCCCCGAACCCACGACCTCCGGCTGGCGAGGCAGATCTCCACCATGTTTGTAGACTCGCTGGGCCCCACTCGGGTCGTACTTGGCGCATGGAACGCAGCACTGGCCTTGGTGGGGCGACCCGATACCACTCGACGACCTGGCGAGAGGACACGAAATTTTTTTTTTTGTGTAAGATTCTTGTGTTTTCACAGTTTCTTGGTCTGATAAAATGATATTTCATTTTATTTAACACATATTTTTTGTTATTACTACTACTACTTACCATTCAATCAAGTTTCATTTACAGTAGGGGTTATTTTTTTATACATATAAAGGGAACAAGTAAACTGGAAGAAACATCACCATCTGTCTTAAGACTAAACATGTTTTGTTTCCCTTTTTCATGAGGGAGTTTATCGAATGTCGAGTTGAGAAAGTCCTTCGCATCAAAAACCCAAGAAAAAAGAGAAATAGCGAAATCAAAACACAAATAAAATGAAATCAAAATCGAAAAATAAAAACCGTAACATACTAATAAATAAATCCTAATATTTACCTTGACAATAATAATAACCAGCGATTTCAAGTCGGACCCCTGACCAAATCAAAACAACCCCGCACACGAGGGCAAAGTCGCTAACGGCGCTGAAATCTCGATGACCTCGCGAAGCGGTATTGACGGTTGCCCTTTTTTTCTTTCCTCATCGCCACTACCCCTCAAGTCAAGGGTGGATGTGATAATATAAATTGATTTATTAAAAAAAAAAAAATTTATTAAAATAAAATGAGATAACGAGTAAAAAATTGTTTTTTTTTTGGTAATTTAATTATAGTAAATGACTTGTTTTATTTAGACTGCCGTACAAACAGGTAGTCCCATTATGGCAACAATTTAACAAAACAAATCTACAAAAATTGGGTAAATAGAGGACTTTTTCCTTATAATTTATTATTCTTAAAAAATTTCACATGTGTTTAATTACTTTCGTGATATCTTTCATCTGATGGCAAGAAGAACACAATACTTCCCATTTAGGTGCGGGTCAACCACGCACCGAAGGAACCCCTTACAAAATTTACAAATAACTTAAACAAATTTAAATAATAAAAATGCCCGCAGCACGGGTGGTAATTTACGAACCTAGCCTATTTTAAAAACAAAAACAAATAAACAAATATTTTTTTTATTATTTAATAATAAACCCGCAATAAAAATTAAATTTAGAAATAACAATTTTTTTGTCGACTCGGGGATCGAACCCGGGACTTTCCGCTTGCAACGAGTGCAAACCCGACTAATATTTGTCCCACCAAGGAGCACTTGAATTTCTCGGAGGCGGCTGGGAAGTCCCCCGCGTGGAATTACATTTTGCCAGAGGAGCTGGCCGCGGACTCGGATCTGTGATCCCGGCCCCACCCCCGGCTGGGTGAGGCCAGGAGCTGCGTGCACAGAGCCCGCCACGCTTCCAGTCATTCCATCGGAATAATAATATGGAAAAAAAAAAATAACTTCGTTCCTGAAATGGATTAAAAATTATACAGCTTGCGGCATATAAGTATAATCATATGGGATGCAATATTTTCTCCCTTTCTATCCTTTTAATTTCATCATTCTATCTTTCTTTCTCTCTCTCTCTCTCTCTCTTCACACACACACACACACACACACACAACACAAACACACACACCACACACCCACCCAAACACTTGGTGAGAGCAATATGACGGCGGTGTTCGGCTCCACTCAGGGCTCACCAGGATTTCCTCTCCCTTCTCTCTCTCTCTCCTACACACCACACACACACACACACACACACACCACACACCACCCAACAACACACAACCCACCTCATATACACTTGTGAAGCAATATGAGGGGCGTGGTCTCGGCCCACTCGGGGCTCAGCCAGGAGTTTCCCTCTCTCCCCTCTCCTCTCCCCCCCCCTCTCCTTCTCCTCTCTCCTCTCCTCTCTCTCTCACACACCACACACACACACACACACACACACCACACACACACACACACACACACACACACACACCCCACCTGCATATACAGCTTGGTGAGGGCTTGGGCGGGGTGTGTCTCGGCTCCATCAAGGCTGAGCCAGGAGTTTTTCCCCTCTCTCCCTCTCTCCTCTTCTCTCTCTCTCCTCTCTCCTCCTCTCCTTTACACCCACACACACACACACACACACACAAAACACACACACCCACACACACAACCCACCTCAATATACAGCTTGGGAGAGCAATAGGGCGGCGTGTGTCTCGGCTCCCTCAAGGCTGACAGGAGTTTCCTCTCTCTCTCTCTCTCCTCTCCTCCTCTTCTCTCCCCTCTTCTCTCCTCTTCTCTCCTCCTTCACACACACACACCACACCTCACCTCATATACAGCTTGGTGAGAGCAATAAGGCGGCGTGTTCTTCGGCTCCACTCAGAGGCTCACCGGAGTTTCCTCTTCTCTCTCTCTCTCTCCTCTCTCCTCACACACCACAAAACACACACCCTCACCTGCAAATTTCACTGGTGAGGAGCAATATGGGCCGTGTGTCTCGGCCCCACTCAAGGCTCACCAGGAGTTTTCCTCTCCCCTCTCCTCCTCTCTCTTTCTCCTCCTCTCTCTCCCTTCTCTCCTCTCTCTCTCCTCCTCCTCTCCTCACCCTCGTCTCCCTCTTCTCTCTCTTTCTCTCTCCCCCCAACACACACACAACACCACCACACCACCACACCCTCCACCTCATAAAATAACGCTTGGGAGAGCAATAAGGGCGGCGTGTTTCTCGGCTCCACTCAGAGGCGAGCCAGATTTCCTCTCTCCCTCTCTCCTCCTCTTCTTCTCCTCTCCCTTCACACACACACACACAAAACACACACACACACCCACACCACCACCACACACAACAACCACACCCACCGCATTACAGCTTGGTGAGGCAATATGGGCGCGTGGCTCTCCCCACTCAGAGGCTCACCAGGATTTCCCTCTCTCTCTCTCCTTCCCCTCTCTCCCCCTCTCTCAACACCACACCCACACCACACACCACCACACACCACACACACACACACCCACCTGCAATAAAGCTTGGTGAGAGCAATAAAGCGGCGTATTTCCGCTCCACCAAGGCTGAGCCAGGAGTTTCCCTCTCTCTCTCCTCCTCTTCCTCTCTCTCTCTCCCTCCTCTTTCCCCTATCACACACACACACACACACACACACACACACAACCACACACACCACACACCTCACCAGCAATACTTACCGAACCATTTTTGCGTTGCGACTTAGCCAACTAAAAAAGTTTGTCCGATTTGAATAAGGTTTATATCAAATTGCTAGCAATTTCAATTTAAAGAACACCTTCTCGGTTTTTTTTTACAATTCCAACCATTTCAAAAATAATTGAAAAATTCTAACGTTCTGCTAATTCCCGACGCGAAGCGACCAGTCCGTCTCTAAAATTTCCACCCCCACAAACTTAAAAACGAACCATTTTCGCGTTTGATACTTAGCAGAAAACGCAAAAGAAAAAATAACTTAACCGAACATTTACATTTTTGAGCCCAGCTTGAAGGACCGGTTCTTGTAGGATCCCGAAGTGGCAAGGACAGCGAGTGTAACTTCGGAGCTGGCATTCCCCCAACAAAGGCTGGGGGAGGTTTTGGGATAGCCTTTTTTAGTTTCCCTGCGAAAGAGGGTAACACCCCCCCGTCGTCAAAGACCATCATTAAAAAGTGAGGTTTAACTCGCTTTTAAAAAAAAAAAATTTGGGGAAAATATATTATTGTCTTAAATAGCTTCTCGGGCAGGGAAATGAAATGATTAAATCAAGGCATTATCATTAATGGAACGAAACTTTATGGGCATAAGTTCTTTAATAGTCAGGTCCTACTATTACTTCCGAAAATTCGTGGGAGGTACCCCTTTATAAAAGGCCAATACAAAAAGATCTGCACTTTTAAACCTAAACCAAATTTTGATCCTTTATTTATGTTTAACAACTTGACCTTCCCACAGACCCTCCACAGAAGAAGGGAAAAAAACTGCTATGTACGACCGGGGGGGTCCTTTGGTTTGGAGTTGAATTGTAAGAAAAAAGAAAATTAGGAATTTGGTAGGGGGGGAGGGGTAAGGGGGAATTTAAATAATGGGGTTATTGGAGGAAAATTTTGTTGTGAAAATTTTTTAATTTTAAATTTGTAGAATAGAGTTTTTTTTTATGAATATTTTATTTAAAATTTCTAAGGTTGGTGGAAGAGATTGAAAAGCAATTATAATCCGCCCTTTAGGTGGACATTAACTTTTTTTTTTTTTTTTTAAAGATAGTTTTTCACAGCCTTTTTTATTTCGACCAAAACAGGAGCACGTAACCTTTTGGCTTGTTTAGCCGCCCATCCCTAGTATGCCTCCCCTCTGATGGCAGAATACACAATACTTCCCATTTAGTGCTGGAACACGAGCGACCGGAAGGTTTTCCCCCTTACAAACAATTTGTAACCAAATTAAGAATAAATTTTTGTCGGCGGGGGTTCGAACCCGGGACCTCCGCATGGCAACGAGTGATTAACCACTGAGCTAATCGCGCCTCTGTTTTTAAACTTCATTCTCTTTTTTTTTTGTTCTTTATCTTTGCTCAATCCTTTTGTTTTTCTTTATAATTTCATTGTATATTATGTTTATTTTTGTTCTTTCCCCAAATAAACTTACTATAATCCATGTTCTCAACCGATTTTTTCTTCAAATTTAGTATACATAGGCAAGCGGCCCAACGGAGTCCCGAAAATAGTAACATATAGCAGTATTTTAGCACTTTGTGGAGGGTCTTGGGAAGGTCATAGTTTTTTTAATACATAATAAAGACTAATTTGGTTTCGGTTTAAAATATAGACTCTTTATTTTATGGCTTCATTACCAAAGGGGCATACGACCTACCTACCCGCTCCACAGGCAAATACAGATCAACAAAAAAATAAAAAGGGCTGTTTTAATAAATTCAGACCGTTAAAATAAAAAAAAGGGAGAATGGAGGAAATTATATTGTACAGTTTGCCGACTTTATAAAATCTTATTCTTTCCACAATTGTAACTTAGAAATCGGAAGTATGTAAAAATATTTTTTTGCTCCAATTCATTTTTTCATATTTCTTGACCTCCTGACAACTTTGTTTTTGTTCTGTCGTCGGTCTGTTAAATACATTCCCTATAACTCGCAAATCTCAACACTACAAACAATAATATTTAAAGAAATTTTGCACAGCCCAAAAAGACGTACTGTGGTGGGCCCATTTAAATTCAAACTTCGCAAACTGCGGTTCTGGTAATAGAGACCATGCCTTACCACTATTTTTTTTTTTTTTTCTTCTACCTTATATCCGTGAACGGTAAACCCCCATTTTTATAAAATTTTAAATGTATAATGCTATCACGGTTTTAAAAATGCAATTTGATTTATTTTTTTAAAAAAAATATATTAAGCTCTGTTATTTAAAAAAAAAAAAAACCCAAATTTTCACGGGGAATCCACAACCATTCACAGGAATATTGGTCCATAAATGGCAGGTATTTTATTCCCTCTCTGTTTAAACGATTTGATGATACAACATTGCCTATTGCTTTCTGAATTATTATAGCATTCAACAATCTGGCCCACAAACCCAAGGCAAGATGTAGGTATAGCAGATTTCCCTTCTTCTTGGGGTCTTGGGAAGGTAAAGTTTTAATAAGAAGGATCAAATTTTGGTTTAGCTTTTTAAAAATGCAGATCTTTGTGTTTTATGTTTATTATCAAGGGGCATCACATACCTACCTACCACGCTCCAAAGGCAAATACAGATGCAACTCATATAAATAAAAAAGGGGTGTTTTTTTCAGACCGTTTAAAAATAAAAACAAAGGGAGAAGGAGGAAATTATCCTGTACTTTGCCGCTTCAGATAGTCAGGATGGGGTTTTACCCCCATTCGTTAGCAATTGACCAGCTACCCATAGGGCCGAATAGTCACCTCACGTGTTCGGAGGGAATAGAATTTTCTTGCGAAAAGTCGCTTCAAACCGGAATTGAACTTGGACTACGGCATATCACAACCGTTACGCCTGGGCGGCAAATTTTTGGGGTTCATTACTTTCCTTTTTTATAAGGATAAGAAAAGTAACAAGTATGTTTTATTAAATTCAACGGTTAGAATTAAAATTAAAGGAAAAGGAGGAAATTATCCGTTCCTCGACTTTCAACTTCTTATTTTATTATATTAGTAATAAGCCCCCTTATATTATTTTAAATTAGTCTTATCACTACGATGCCATAACGGGCGAAACGGCCATCTAAAATAAAATAATTAAGTAAAACAAAAAAGCCAAATTTTTTACTTAAAATTATTTCGAATAATAGGGGCGCACGAATATCTCATGATTAAGAACTCGCTTGCCTGCGGAAGGTCCCGGGTTCGAACCCCCAAAACAAAAAAAGTATTCAAAATTGTTTATACTTGTTTAAGGGAAATTTTCCGGAGCGTTTTTTTGACCCAAACCCTAAAATCCGAAACTACCGAACGAAGCAATGAAATTTTTGATCAACAAACAGTGGGGGGACCGTATTGTAGATTTTTTTGAAGGATTTTATATTATTTATTGACAAAAAAAAAAAAAAAAAAAACGTATTTAGATGGCCAATTTTAATTTATTTTTTTTATGACTTCTTGGTAATAAAAACCGTGCGCCTGACCTCTAACCAATCTCGTGAACATTTATATCTTGTACCACGAAACGAAGAGATACCCGATGAAATGCTTCTTGATTATTTGTGGAAATGTGTGTTTATATTCCAACCCATTAACATGCCAAGATTTTTCTAGACCACCCTTTAAATTGATTTAAATTGAAGAATCAACCTTTAGTTTTGAGATTGTAAAATATCGTGTTCCAATAGTACCATATTGGTATTCGGTGTTTGCAATAAATTCCTAGTTTACCGCAAAACCGAAATTAAGTTTCACTATCCTTAATTTTATTTGGGGTTTGGATGATGAATTGACCCCTTCGTACCCTGTTTATTTTATACTTTCAATATTCCTTTTTTGAGATTTTGGATTTTTCAGAAATCGAATGAACTAATCTTTCGAACCGTACTCCCGATTTGAATGAACTAAAGTGCATCGATAGATCAGTAATTGTAAGATAAGCTGTTCTTGTTTCATTTTCTGTCATTTTAGATAAAGGGTTATTTTTAACGGGGAAAAAATTTTGACACCTAACTGGTTTAAAATGACCTGGGGGTTTTTCAAAAACTTGCATGCGATTTCAAAAAAATAAAAGCAATAGGCAGAACAGCGAAACGTTATCCCGAAATTGGCTAAAAACATCAACATAATTATTTTTCCCTTTTGCCTTTCTTATCAAAAATGTCTATTTTGGGCCTACCTCGAACTTTCAAAGGTCTGAAACCTGGCAAAAATCAAGCATCAAAAATCTGTTTAGTCCATGCTTAATAGTTAGTTGAGAGCTATTGAAATCAACTTTTTTTTTAAAAAACCCCTTCAAGTACGAAGTTATCAATCATTTTGAAGGAGCTTTTGTGGTTTTCCTGTAGGCGGTATGGAAATTTTTCGGGAATCAAAAACTTATTTTGGACACTTCCTCTAAAATTTAGTTTTAAAATAAACCAAAATTGCATACTTGATGAAATTGAAGGCAAAAAGTCAAATAGGACAAAATACCCTTCAACTTTCGCTGAGTATGCAAACAATGGTTCCAAATGCTTGGTAAGCTTTTTCAACCATTGGCTACTTCAGTTCAAATTTGAAAGAAACCTTTTAAAAAAAAAGGTTAAATGTTGAATGTTTGCGTAAAATTCGACTCATCGTGATTTTTGTTTTTTTCAGAAATCAAATAACTTATCTTTCAAAACGTACGTCCGATTTGAATGAACTAAAGTGCTATCATGATCTATAGATTGAAAGATAACGTTCTCGTTCATTTTCGTCTTTTAATAAAGGGTTACTTTTAAACGGAAACATTTTTGACAACCCACTGGGTTAAGAATGCCGGGGTTATCAAATACTATCATGCGATTCAAAAAAATAAACCCAATAGGCAATCTTGCAAAACGTTTCCCCCCAAATTGGCATAAAAACATCAACAATTATTTCATTCCGTCCATTTCATCAAAAAATCTATTTTGGGCTACCTCGAACTTTCAAAGGTCCTAAAACCTGGCAAAAATGCAAGCATCAAAAATTCTGTGTTAGTCCATCTTAATAATTATTTGAGAGCTATTGAAATCAACTTTTGGTTTTTCAAAAACCCCTTCAGTATCGAAGTTATGCATCATTTTTGAAGGACCTTTATGGCTTTTCCGTTGGCGGTACGGAAAATTTTCGGGAACCAAAAACGTATATTTTTGACTATTCTCCTAAAATTAAGTTTAAAATACCAAAATTGCATACTTGATGAAAATTGAATGCAAAATTCAAATATGATAAAATACCCCTTCAACTTCGCTGAGTATGCAAACAAGTGGTTCCAAATGCTTGGTAAGGCTTTATTCACCACTGGCTATCTTCATTCAAATTTGAAAGAAATCCTTAAAGAAGAGATTTTTATGTCGACAGTTTTGCTTAACATCGACTCTTCTGAGATTTTGAAGTTTTTCAGAAATCAATGAACTTATCTTTCGAACCGTACGCCGTTTGAAACTAAATTCTATCGTAACTAGTTGGATTGTAAGAAAGCTGTTCTCGTTCATTTTTTCATTTTAATAAAGGTTTACTTTTAAACGGAAAAAGTTTTGACACCCTACTGGTTAAGAATGGCCTGGTTATCAAATACTACAGCGATTTTTCAAAAAAATAAACCCAATGAGGCAATCTTGCGAAACGTTATCCCAATTGGCATAAAAACATCAACATATTATTTTCTCCGTCCATTTCTTACAAAAATTCTATTTTGGGCTACCTCGAACTTTAAAAGGGGTTGAAAACCTGGCAAAAATGAAGCTCAAAAATCTGTGTTAGTCCATCAATAATTAATTTGAAGCATTGAAATCAACTTTTGGGGTTTTTCAAAAACCCCTTCAGTATGAATTATGCAATCATTTTGAAGGAGCCTTTTATGGCTTTCCTGTTGGCGGTACCAAATTTTTGGGGAAAACCCAAAAAGATATTTTTGACATTTCTTCTCTAAAATTTAGTTTAAAATCCTAAAATTGCATACTTGTGAAAATTGAATGCAAAAAGTCAAAAATGATAAAATACCCCTTCAACTTTCGCTGAATGAAAAAACAAGGGTTCCAAAGCTTGGTAAGCTTTATTCCCACTGCTACTTCATTTCAAATTTGAAAGAAATCCTTAAAGAAGAGTTAATGTCACATTTTGCTTAACATTCGACTCTATTGAATTTTGAATTTTTCAGAAATCGAATGAACTTACTTCGAACCGTAAACTCCGATTTGAATGAACAAAGTGCTATCGATAGACTAGTGGATTGTAAGATAAGCTGTTCTCGTTCATTTTCCTGTCATTTTAGATAAAGGGTTACTTTTTAACGGAAAACATTTTTGACACCCAACGGGGTTTTAAAAATGGCCGGGTTATCAAATACTATGCATGCATTTTCAAAAAAATAAACCCCAATGAGGCAGATCTTGCGAAACGTTATCCCAAATTGGCATAAAAACATCAACAAATTATTTCATTTCGTCCATTTCTTATCCAAAATGTCTATTTGGGCTTACCTCGAATTTCAAAGGCCGAAAACCGGCAAAAATCAAGCATCAAAAATCTGTGTTAGTTCTAAGCTTAACGTTAGTTGAACTATTGAAATCAACGTTTGTTTTTCAAAACCCCTTCATATATCCAATTTATGAAAATCATTTTGAAGGAGCCTTTGGCTTTCCTGTTGGCGGGTACGGAAATTTTTTGGGAACCAAAAACGTATTTTTTTGACATATTTCTTTCTAAAATTTAGTTTAAATACCTAAAATTGCATACTGATGAGCATTGAAGGCAAAATTCAAATATAAAAAAAATACCCCTTCCCCAAATTTCGCTGAGTTTGCAAACAAGTGGTTCCAAATCTTGGTAAGGCTTTATTCCCACCCGCCTATCTTCATTCAAATTTGAAAGAATGGCCTGGGTTATCAAAAAGTATGCATGCGATTTTAAAAATAACGAAAAAGGCAGATCTTTCGAAACGGTACCCAAATTGGCATAAAAACATCAACATTTATTTTTTTTGAAATCGCATGCTATTTTGATAACCCCAGGTCATTCTTAACCCCATTTGGGTGTCAAAAGGGTTTTCCGTAAAAAGTAAGCCTTTATGTAAAAATGACAGAAAATGAACGAGACGTTTATTCTTAAAATCTACTAGATCTACATAGCACTTTAGTTCAATTTAAATCGGCGTAACGGTTTTCGAAAAAAGCATTCGTTTCTTTAAAACATCCAAAATCTCAGAAGAGTCGAATCCTAACAAAACATGTCGACATATAACCTCTTTTTTTTAAGGATTTCTTGCAAATTTGAACTGAAATAGGCAGTGGTGAATAAATCCTACCAAGCATTTGGAAACATTTTGTTGCATATCAGCGAAATTGAAGGGGTATTTTATCATATTTTGTCTTTTGCCTTCAATTTCTCAAAGTAGCAATTTTAGGTATTTTAAACAAATTTTAGAAAGAAATAGTCAAAATATAAGTTTTTGGTTTCCCCAAAAAATTTCCGTACCGCCTCAGGGGAAACCAAATGGCTCCTTCAAAAGATTGCTAACATGATAATATGAAGGCGTTTTGAAAAACAAACGTTGATTTCAATAGCTCTCAACTAACGATTAAGCATGGACTAACACAGATTTTTGAGCTTGCTTTTTGCCAGGTTTTCAGACCTTTGAAAGTTCGAGGTAGCCCAAAATAAGACATTTTTGATAAAAATGGGACGGATGAAATAATATGTTATGTTTTTATGCCAATTTGGGATAACGTTTCGAAAGATCTGCCTCATTGGGTTTATTTTTTTTTTAAATCGCATGCAATATTTTAACCCAGCCATTCTTAACCCATTTGTGCGCAAATGTTTTCCGTTAAAAAGTAACGCTTTTGTAAAAGACAGAAAATGAACAAGCAGCTTATCTTACAACCCTAATCTACGAAACACTTTATTTATTCAAATCGACTACGGTTCGAAAGATAATTTCATTGATTTCTCGAAAACATCCAAAACTCAGATCGAGTCAAACCAATTTCTTTCAAATTTGAACTGAAATAGGCATGGGAATAAAGCCTTACCAACATTTGGAACCACTTGTTTGCATACTCAGCGAAATTGAAGGGGTATTTTTTTTATATTTGACATTTTGCCTTCAAGCCATCAATTATGCAATTTTAGGTATTTTAAAACTAAATTTTTTCTACGTTCATTTTTAAATTTCATTTTTCTCAGTGTAAAAATAGTATTTAGTGTACAATACACCCCCAAAAGTAAAAAAATAATAGTAGTACAATACCCCGTCAAAAGTAAAAATATATTTAGCTGTACAATACACCCTCAAAAGTAAAATTATAATTATATACAATACACCCTCAAAAGAAAAATATATTTAGCTGTACAATACACCCTCAAAAGTAAAAAAAAGTATTTAGTAGTACCAATACACCCCAAAAAGTAAAAAAGTATTTAGTAGTAACAATACCCCCCCAAAAGTAAAAATAGATTTAGTAGTACAATACCCCGTCAAAATAAAAAATATTAGTATACAATACACCCGCAAAATCAAAAATAGATTTAACTGTACAATCACCCGTCAAAAATAAAAATATATCAGTATTATAAATACACCCGTTTAAAATAAAAATATAACTATGTACGATACTTGGTACCGCCCTTGGCATAATATTATAATATGGTACCCCAGCGCGGCCGGGGAATTTGGTTTTGGGGGTCTGTAAAAATTTTTTAAACGAAAAGAAAAACTATGCAACATTTAAACATGTCTGCAAGGCCTAGTGGTGAAGGGTTTGTCAGGGAGAGGAATTCTAACTAGGGTCAATAGTTTCAAGTCTCACGTGTGGTGATTTTCGAGAATTCGTAGATGGTTAGGTACAAAATAAAGTAATTTGTTTAATTTATAAAAAATGATTAGCTGACGCAAATATATTATGATGAAATTTGGAATAACGTTTATTTTTCCAACCATTGTAGATTTTTTTTTCAACAGCATGAAAAAAAAATGTTCAAAAAAAGAAAATAAGATTTAAAAAGGCACTTTTACCTACTGATTATTGGAGAAGAAAACCATTCCGCTGGATTTCGAACAAACTTGTGAATGGTTTTTTTCATTGAAGTCAGAATCAAATATTATTTTTGAAATCATTTTTTTGCAAGTAAAACAAAAAAACTTATTTTAAAAGATGTCAACTGAATTTTTAATTTTTTGTTTTCCATACCTGTTTGAAATGTAATTCCCTATTTCCTATTATAAAAAAAACAAAAATTTTTATACTTTTTTTCATTAAAATAAAAATATACATTTTTAACTTTAAAAAAAAATTTATAAAAAGGAAAAATTTAATTTTTAAAAAAATTTTTTATTAAGAATTTTTAAACCCCAAACTTAAATTGATTGCACAAATTAATCTTAAAATAATTAAAAGGATAAAATAAATGTTAAAATTATTAGACCGAATTTTACAAAACTTTGGGAAAAAACTGTTAGTAAATTCTTTATTAATTGTTATTTGTTACCTGTACTTAAACATTAAATAAATTTTAACCGATTTAATTTAATTTTTTAAAACAAAAAACACTGAAATTATTGACTAAATTACGCGAACGGAACGAAAGGCACAAAACAAAACCAGGTCATTCGCGGCGAGAACGAGCCCCAACTGGTTGACAGTTGTTGTCTTTTCCTTCTTCCTTCCGACTTCCCCTTCCTCATGAACGAAATCTAAAAATAACTTGCTTTTTCTCCCGCATAACATGAGCTCTGAAGTTAACAAAAAAATTTTTCACGGACACTTCTTTCTCCCTGGGACGTTTCTTTTTTGTTTTTTGTCCCCTTTTTCTTCGCTGTCGGTTTATTGGGGTTGCTCCGCCTTCTCTTTCAATAAGGCATACAGAGAAAAGAGAAATCCTATCGACGCGGCAGCGCTCCGCACGGAGAACCAAAAGTAAAAGAGCGTATTAGATTTATGTTCTCACAATCAAGCTTGATAAAGATTTATCTAATTAGGTACCTAGTTTTTTTATTTAGTACATTTTTTTTATTATAAGAAAATTTATGAAATGGTTTTTCGAGATATGCCTAATGATTTTTCATTTACTACAAGCTAAAAACCACGAAAAAAAACTTTTTTTTTTCTTTTTCGTCTGGGGTGCTGGAGTTTCCGCACTCCTTGCAAAGGCCGTCCCTGATGGGAGTCACTTTTTTAACATGCAGCAAAAGAATCATACACGTGAAAAAAATTTATCATTCGTCTGGCATTTCAAATTATTCAAACTAAATAAATGTGGAATTGGAATCGCCCGTATTCTACATACCATCTACATATCCAGGTATTCCGCTTAGGCTGTGTTTTCATCTAAACAAATTTCCTCCATTCATTCCACTTTTCAGGTGAAAGAGGGTAGCTAAATTATATTAAGAACATCAATGCAAAAATTCAAGCTCACGATAGCTCGGTAGCTAAGCACTCGTACAAAAGGTCCGCGGGTTCATCGCTGGAGCCGTACAAAAAATTGTATCCTAAATTTGGTTATAGTTGTTTGTAAGGGATACCATCCGGTGCTCTCGTGATGACCCACACCTAAAGGGTAGTAATGAGTCACTTTCCTTCGCCCATTAACACAAACCACAAAGGTCTATAGTAGCTCCTGTTTCATGGCTAAGAAATAAAAAAAGTCCTTGAAACAATCACCTTTTTTTTTTAAAAAAATAAAAAGAAACAAAATAAAAATTTTTATGATCACGGATCGTTCACTTGTAGATTTAGTGAGCCTCGCTGAGTGTATAATTATGTTCAACTTGTAGAGTTAGGTAAAGCCTATTATTCCTCAAATCCTCATACTTATACGAGAATTCTATTTGAATTACTTTTCCAGCTGCAAAGGAAGAAAGTAGATTTACTGGAAATTTTTCCAATACACATAATAATGTAAATTATAAATTATATTACAGGATTAAACAATACAAATTACACTTAAAGATATCTCGGACTTCCAGAGGTCGGGACGAGCATTGAAACAAAAAAAAAAAAATTAACGAAGTTTCAACAAAAAAAAAAAAACCGTAGCTTCGATACTGATTTTTGGTTCGTCTAATTAATTGCTGCGTAAGAATATACGTAAAAGAAAAATCAATAATTAGACGAACATCAATTTTATTGGGATTTTTTTGTAAAATGAGAAAGACAATCCATATTTTATTTTTCAAATTATTAATACAATTTCTTCAACTCATTCTCTATGCCCAATACCCACTCAGAAAACTTAAAAAGTTATATTTTCAATGAAAATGGAAAAAGGAATTAGCCGAACCTTCTCATGTTCGGCTAAGTATTGGATATTTGTGTAAAGTTCGGCTAAGTATTAATTTTTCTTTTACGCGTTCGGCTAATTATTAATCCGAAACACACACACAACACACCACACACACACACACACACACACACACCTCCCCCTGCATGTACAGCTTGGTGAGAGCAATATGGCGGCGTGTGTCTCGGCTCCACTCAGAGGCCAGCCAGGAGTTTCCTCTCTCTCCTCTCTCTCCATCCTCTCTCTTCTCCTCTCTCTCTCTCTCTACACACACACACACACACACACACACACACACACACACCTCACCTGCATATACAGCTGGTGAGAGCAATATGGGCGGCGTGTGTCTCTCCTCCACTCAGGGGCTGAGCCATGAGTTTTCCTCTGGTAGGAGACAGCCGCCGGGAAGTCCCTGAGCTGGAGTGGCGTAGCCCGCAGCCTGGCGGTAACAGGGGCGGTCCCCTAGCTCTGGGTGCTTGGTCCAGGGCCTGCTTCAGGAGGTGGTAGGCGGACTTCACGTCCTGGGACTTCTCCTTGATCTGGAGGTGATAGGTAAGTGAGTAATAGAATACAGGATGTAAGAGAACTCACACAATGGACCGGAATTTTTTACTCTTATGTCCAGAATTTTTACTCTTGTAGGTTATTGTCGCCTATAAAAAAGGTAAAATAGATCCTGGAAATTGTTCTCTTATATCCAGGTTCGACTGTAGGATAAAATCTAATAAGGGCAAAGCACAAAGCTATGAAGCGCAGAACTAGAGCAACCTTCATTAAATTAATAAAACTAGGTATGCATAATTATTGTTTACCAGTTTAAAAAATTGGAAGTGCTTTAAATTTTTAAAAATGAAATTACCTTATTAATTTTACTGCCCGATTAATTCGTTTCATCATTCTATGCTGCATTAGCATACAGTTGGCAGACAAGAACATGCTGCATTAGCATACAGTTGGCTAACAAGCACATGCTGCATAGCATACAGTTTAGCTAACAAGCACATACTGCAGAGCAACTAACATACAGTTACCTGAGCAAGCACTGGCGCCGTCAGCTGTGGCTTCTGAATGCCCGCCAGCATTCTGTTGCCACATCCAAGCTCCACATACAGTTTGTAACTAGCATACAGATAGCTAACAATTAGCACTCAGCAACTAACATACAGTTACCTGACAAGCACTGGAGCCGTCAGCTGTGGCTCTGAATGCCCGCCAAGCACTCTGTTGCCACATCCAAGCTCCACATACAGTTTGTAACTAGCATACAGATAGCTATACAATTAGCACAAGCAACTAACATACAGTTACCTGAGCAAGCACTGGAGCCGTCAGCTGTGGCTTCTGAATGCCCGCCAAGCACTCTGTTTGCCACATCCAAGTGTCCGAGCTTCACGTACAGTGTTGCCAGTTCTATGGCGGCCTCCTCTTCCTCTCTGCCTCCTTGTAGCACGCGATGGCCTTCTGGTACTGGTGGGTCTTGACGAAAGATGCGAGCTAGCTTCACACCGAAGCGGGCACTGGGGTTGTGGCGCTTGGCTTGCTCGAATGTGATCACGGCCTTTTCCGCATCCTAGATAATAATAAATAAATACCGATAAACATGTCAACAGAGTCCGGGATCTAGTGTGTTCAGATAGACGGTTCACAGTCAGAATGAATTTGAATCTCACGGATTTGAATTTGAATCTCACAGACTCGCCATAGGCCTCCCGAAATTTATAGGCCTGTCGAACAAATCAAATGTTATGTTGCATTGCGTCCGAGTAGCAAAACTTTGGAACGGACAAAAAAAAGTGTTTCGCGAAAACTAACGCTACGGAAAAAAAATGACTGTAGCGAGTTGAAACTTGCGCATAAAAATATTTCAAGAATTTTTTATAGAAAAAAATTACCTGTATATTCAAATAGGCTTCAGCTAATCGGACATAGTTCTGTGTGCTCCGACCTTGTCTAGTAGAGTTCTATAGCAGCAATGTATTTATCGGGCTTTTCAAGCTGGAAGAAATATCGAGGCCATTTGCTCGACTGCCTGAAAAAGAAAAAAAAAAATACTTAATAATAACAAGTGATGCTTTTTTTTTGAAAAGGCAATTGTGCCCCCAGAACCGCTTTCGCATTACTTCAGGAAACTTTACCCCCACGCACCTTTCCGAAAACGGGAAAATTCGGTCAGAATTTCCGAATTAAAAATTGGGTTTTGCCCTTTGCTTCCTAAGTATTACCTGGACATTTTTACATGGTCCTCGGAACCTTGTTCAAAGCTCCAGGGCTACTTTGCTTCTCTATAGTTTTACCTGGACATATTTTACATGGTCCTCAGGAACCTTGTTGAGAAGCTCCAGGCTACTTTGGTTCTGAACTTGCTTCACTTGGCTATCACGAGAGAGAGGTCTATCCAATTTTCTGGAGCCTTTGAGGAGAACACTTGCTTCCTCTGAAAAAAAGAAGAAAAAAATAAAAATTTTCCGTGTCCATGAATGGGGTCAACAGATACCATATCAGGGTGGTGAGAGGATTATATGGACGCCAGATTCAATGTCTAGGCTCCTTTAAGTCCATTGTTTCTATTTGTTTGTAACGTCCTGATTTGAGATATTTCAGGACGGATGTTTTTACCCTCCATTCGATAGGAATCATAACCAGCTAGCTACATTTGCATTGAGGGGTTAACCTCGAGAAAATTATTCAGAAACCAATTGTTTAAAGAAGTGAGAGCGTGCTGAAGTTAAGGTGATCTTCAGCGGAACTGACTGAACGGAACACTTTGAAATCATCACAGAAGAGAAGATACGAACGTTATGTTGAGAAAGGCAGTTTTGAATATCGTTGGATAAAGAGAAGAAAAAAATAGGACCAAGATGAGATCCTTGAGGAACGCCTGAAACAGCTTGAAAAGATTTAGATATTGAAGAACCTACCCAAACCATACATAACCTATGAGAGAGGTAACGGAGAACCACAAGAGAAGAGGGCTTGATATTCCATGAGCAACAACTTATCCAAGAAATCCTAAGATTTTACTCGATCAAAAGCCTTAGTAAGTTTCAAGATAGATCGAATCAACTTGATTTTTCCCCGAAACATTGACAGATAATAATTAAGATACGAAGGATCTATGTCGATAAATGTTTCTAGAGCTAATTCTTGGTCCACCAGCGTCTTCTCTAGTATCTGAACTAGAGTGTGGAGTGCAGAAATTGGTGGACTTGCCTTTTCATAAAGGGGAAAATTTATAATTATCTATGAAGCGAATGTCTTGATGACAAAGAGCTTCGAGTAAAAAAACAGGTAGGTACTTTTTACATGCTTTGCAAGATTGATTTTTAAGCATAATAGGAGGAAATACCACATTACTTTCTCCAGAGTAAAACTTAAATTCTGGTGAGAAAAGGTAATAATTTATAATAGCTTATAGCGACGGGAGTCTTTCATCAAGCCTTGAACGATTGCCATCTCCATTGGAGATTTTATAAGGCTTGAATGAGAAAATTCCCTATTTGACCTTGATGATGTAGAAAAAATTTCCAGCAAATTTTCGTTCAAAAGTAGGCTTACAATGCACATAATAAAGTTACCTTTCCATAGTTGAAAAAACATTATTTGCATGAGAATAACGGAGTCCGGAAGTGAGAACTTAAAAGAAGCTCTAAAGTTTCCCGACTACGATCCCTAAATTTGCCATCCCTTGTTAAGGAGAAAAAAATTCATTGGAAAGGTTTTTTAGAAAGGACTTATTGGGGCGGGCTGTAGTAA
>CM044963.1:135978-160547 GCA_024516035.1 Bactericera cockerelli | reverse complement strand
TTTTCCTCTTTGGACTGTCAGTGAGATCCTTTCAACAAGGAAATAAATTAGTTAAAATATGTATAAATATTGTAGAGCTATACCTAAAATATCGAAATATTTTTGTTGTTGTATATAATATATTATGTATATAATATATAACCGACCTCAGTAGCTTGATCGATAAGGCAGTGGACTAGTAACCTGGAGGTCGGTGGTTCAAGTCCCGGTTTCAGCGTAGATTTAGTAAAGCGAGTTTGAGTAGTTGTGATATCACGAAAGTGATGAACACAAATACATTTGCTCCTATCCATATTCCATCTAACCTTACGATTTTTTTTTTTTTTTTTTTTATATACAGTCGAACCTGGATAAACAGGAATTGAAGGGACCGCCAATCTATTCCTCTTTATAGAGGTTTCCTCTTTAAAAAGGTTTCCTCTTTAGGGAGGTTCCAAATTTCGTTTTCCTGCTTCTAGAGGTTCATTAAAATACAGGTCGAGAGGAATATTGTCCTACGGTTAGTGGTTTACATGGTTGTTTTTTAAATCACAGTGCTGGGGTTCGATTCTTCAAGCTGCGAAATTTTAATAAGAAAATAAATTTACTGACCATAATGTAAGGTTTCATGGGGTTGTTTATTTTTTAAGTACTTCTGCGAAGAATGTACCTAGGTAAACAAAAAAATGTTAGCATAAATGTATACATGAGATTAGTGAGGGACAAAGAAACTGTCGAGTGTAGTTTGTTTCCAGGTTGATTTAGTGCATGAGATTGCTTTTTCTAAAGCATACACACGATCAAAGTTCACTAATTCAGAACCTGAACATCCTTAAACAAGACTTCTATCAATGGCTGGATGTTCAGACTGCCGCTTTCTCTTCACCTCACCATGTCCTTCAGCATTCTTAAGTTTTATCGTGTCCCTTGCTTTTATGAGATTGTAGAGGGATGTTGACGACATGCCATAGAACTCAATCAGTTGCTTTGGTGTTGCCCCGTCTTCATATTTGGCGATGATCTCCAGCTTTTCTTTCATGCTTCGAGTTTTATGTGGAACTTTTTTACCAGACATGATTGAAAACTATAGTCTCTCAAGTAACAAATAAGAACTGAAGGTAGGTACTGAAACTGAAACTGACTGATACAAAAAGGAGTGAGAATTAATTTCATAAGCGACACATTGTGTGCAAGATTAAACAAGTCACAACAAAGTCCTGTTTAAAGAAGTTTGGCGAAATGGTTTTCCTGTTTATAGAGGCTCGCTCGATCCAAATTCCTCTTTACAGAGGTTCAGATGAAACAGTTTTCCTCTTTATAGAGGCTCCCAACCGCGGGGCGACGAGTTTCCGAAAAAACATACTATTCCTCTTTACAGAGGCTCGAATTTCCTGTTTAACCAGGTTTTTGGTCAAAAAATGAAGGGGCTACGATTTCCTTCCTTTTTATAGGGGTTTCCTCTTTATCCAAGTTCTCTTTATCCAGGTTCGACTGTATATACAAAAGTTAAACATTAATGTATCATTCTTCTACTCGTCCCATTCCTGCACCATCTTCACATTAAATCCCTCTGATCCTCCGTCTCGCTCCTCTCACTCTCATGGATACTGCTCTCACTATCGAAATTTGTATTTTCACTTTGAGCCAACATAGCACATGTGAATAGCTTTTTTTCCATTTATCACTAAGTTTTCGTGCTGTGTGTTGAATGAAACTGTTGTATTCAGCACCTAATGCTCCATTGCAAGATACAATCATGGGTGTAAATGAGGCTCGCAGATCTTCGGCAGCTCGGTCATATTTTGTGTGTTTTTCTCTGGCATGAGTTTGTGCAATACTACACCAAGTTCGGGTCCCATAAGACGAAGCGTCAGCATTAACAATGCGAACATCAAAAAACGCTCGTCTTGCTGGTTCCCAAACTCCATTCAACAACAAATCACCAATTAAAGATGGATTTTCAACACTTGATTCTTTCATAAGAGGCTCACAAGTTGCAGGACCCCATGCCAATTCTGCCCAATCTTTGACATCATCTCTGTGATGGTCATGGCCTTGTTTAACCAATCCTCCTTTTTTGCAGTTGAGGGCGTGATTTAGCTTAAAACCACGTTCCCCCATTCCATCACATTCCAAAGGCAAATTGCATGGTTCATAACCGTAACGTATGGCAAGACCATCTCTGAACTGTTCAGCAGAAAGATCAGTTTTATCAGCTACTGTCGGTATAACTGTGAGCCACTGTGAACATTTACCATCAATAGCTCTCTGAACACATCTCTTAGTTTTTTCAGGCAGTTTTTCCAAAATTTCATTGCTTCTTCTTTCTTCTTCCACTTCTCTCCTTTTTCTTTCTTCCGATGTGATTTTCAGGACATGAATAAAATGATCAGCAATGTTTATTTCTGTTCCAGTACAGATGCTGTTTTGAATTTTACTACTTGCCTCAAAAGATATCTTATAGACGTTGGAACAACTTTTTGTTGGGTCTTGAATAGCTAATCCACCCAATCTTGCAGGTAAAGATAACAACTCCTGCTCATCTGGTGATAATTCTCTTCCCAATATTGTTGGGTTCAGATGATTACATATAACTTCTTTTAAGGGAAGATACGATTCTCCATCAGTATAAACAACTCTTTGGATGTAGGCCCATTCCTGTTGCAATGATTTAGTAAAAGCAGCATGAATAGCTTGTGGGTTATTTAATCCAGCTCTGCATAGTTTTTCAACACATTGAACCCAATCTTTCACCTTTTCTTCAACATATTCTTTCTTTTCTTTTTCATTTCCAATTATACTACCAATAAATCTGTGAGAAGTGACAACTTTCAATCCGTATTTAGAGAATATCCGTTTTGCTTCCTCTAACAAACTTTCTTTGACAATGAGGTAGCTCTTGGTTGGTTCAGGATAATATCCAAAGGCAGGCCCTTCATTGATGAGTTTTGTGAGCCATGATATAATATGTGGCAGTTCACCAAAACATGACGAGTCATCAGCGTACCAATTCTGGATGCAGTTGTCAGGATTCTTACATTTTCTAATGAGAGGCAATATTCCCACAGCATACATAAACATGGCAAGTGGATCTCCTTGGGTCGTTCCTTCTCTGCTGCATATACTTTGTGAATCTTTAATTAGAATGAGAGCATGTCCTCTGTAAGTATTGAATAAGAATTTGGCACATCGTGGCCAAAGTATTCTCACATGCCACAGAGTTAATATACAATTCAAGGCATTGAAGGCGTTCGAGGCATCAAGTAGAAGAAGACCTTCATTCTCATTGCCTTCATCGAAGCAGTGAGCCATAGTATGAGCAGCTCCTTCTATTCCAGTCTTGATGCCAGTGCATAGCTGATCAGCGCCACATATGAGCTGAACATCATCCCCTGTGACGAGGGCCATAGATTTAGATATGAGACGCTGGAGAACTTCGCCAATTCCAATGGGTCTCACCCCAGGACATTTGTCTAAGGCAATCCCTCTTCTTCCTAAAATAGCACGGATGGAATCCCATTCAACAACTTCATTTGCCATTCTTCTTGTCAATGAAGCAACAGCTTCTCGCAGTCTCTGGCTATGATTACCATAACGCAATAAGAAACATTTCCACTGATCCGAATCAGTTCCGCTTGGCCCTGCACCTCCGCACAATTGCCGAGACACCTTTTCAATGTGCTGGGCTGTCACATCAACATGGATCATGGTAGGGAGCTCCGGGCATTCCATAAAGTGATCGGCAAGAGGTATTTGAGAATCGGATGTTTTTCCTGTAATACTTGTATAACTGTCTTGTTACCAATATTCTCATTTGGGTTCAAAATACCACCACCAGAGCGATCTGTAATCTAACGAACTGCTTGGCGCACTTTACCTTGCATCATGAGTCGGCTGAAGACCCGCACTACATGTTCCTCATCTTCTTTTACTTTCTTATTTGAGATGAATTTTTTGTTACAAAGCTCAGCTTCTTGCAATAGTTCATCTATTAAGTCAGCTTTCGACATTTCCATTCTCCTTGTAAGCAACCTTCGAATATCAGCTCCACTTTTCACCATTTTGTTCCTCTGTAAAATTGATGAACAAAGAACAAATATCTTTTCGGAATGTCCATGGTTTGGTAATTCATTTACAAGGGTACATAACTCCGTGGTAAGCAAGTCAACAAAATGTCTACCAACATTTCCTTGTGGTAATGAGTATTGTTTTCCCAGCATTTTTACGCATCTTTTCCATCGAACTCTCCAAAGATCATCATCACCTCCTTCACTATTGATCAAAGGAGCACCAAATGCCCTTTGAAAAATCATGTTGATATAGTCAGGCAATTCATTTTGTCTTACATTCTCTATATCAATATGTTGTATACTATTCGACTCGTTTCTTATTTCTTGTGATGGGGTTTGTACACTTCCTTGATGTGTCCTGGATACATGAATTTTTCTACCCTTTTCGGATTGAAATGTCCGATTGCAAAGATTACATGCAAACAAAATGACTTGTTCTTGATCATTGGGATCAAAAAAAACTGTCAGTATCCATCATATTTAATACATTTAGGAATGTTTTTACCTTCGTTTAACATCAAACATTACTTTAAAAGAAACGATTTTAAAATTTAGATCGCGAATTTATTTTAAAATTCAGGGAGAAAATTCTGAACAAATTGAACACAAATATGATAACTTTAATATATTATGTATAGTATATGTATACCTACTCATGACAAGGGAAAATTTGTGAGACCTACACTTACAGTTAAAAAAATACTTCCGATTTCTAATATTAGAAATCCATGGGAAGTAATATTTTTTTTTATTAATAAATCATGTATTATTTTTCAAATATAAAATACTTCTCCCAGGGACCGTCCTTCTGGAAGGGAGCCGAGAATGCAAGAAGTATTTCCTCTTTGAATGGCTATACCAATTTTTTGGTAAAGAAAATGATTGGAACGGGGATTACCCATAATTCCAATCAATTTCTTTCCCAAATGGTCTAACCATTTCTTAAATTCAACTATTTTATATTCAACATAATTACATTTTGATTTGTCAATATACTTTGAAATTTATTTAAAATTTTCCCGTAAGCAAAGTTACAAGTTAAGTTATCAAATTTGTGTTTCACTTTCGTGATATCACAACTACTCAAACTCGCTTTACTAAATCTACGCTGAATCCGGGACTTGAATCACCGACCTCCAGGTTACAAGTACGCTGCTTTATTTCCATGTAAGTCGATACATGTAAGGACATTGGAAGATTTTTTGGTTATAAATTCAGGATCAAGTAGAGTTGTTGAGATACTGATAACGATGACAGTCGTGCACTGGTAGTCAAGTGGTAAACGCGCTAGTCTGCTAATCCAGGTAGCGTAGGGATCCGTTGGTTTGAATCCCACCCAGTGGGATTTTTTCCTCATTCATTTGAGTTTTTGACCTCATAATAAGACACTGAGGGTTAGGTGGTAGAAAATGCTTTGAGCATTAACCTCGCTTGGTTGTCACCTTTCACTAAAGATTGTTATTATTCTTCTTATTATTATTATGAGGGATTTCACCATATAGCTGTCTTGGGAATATTCCACACACTGGACTCCTGAAGCTGGATGAAAATCACCAGGTAGGTTGTAATGGCCCCCACCATCTGAAACAGAGATGGTCATCATTCTTGCTTTCCTTTTTCCAAGTCTTTGGAGTTGAGTGCTGCTTTTACTATAAAAATGATGAAAAAGTCTGTCCCATGTATTTTATTTATTTATAAAAATGATGCCTGGTCTGCTCCCTGAATTAGGGCACGAATAGCTCATTGGTTAAGCACTCGCTTGCCATGCGGAAGGTTCGAACCCCCGCGCCGAAAAAAATTGTATTCATAAACATAATTTGGTTACAGGGATATCATAATTTGGATACCTTCCGGTGCGCTCGTGTTGACCTAGCACCTAAATGGGAAGTATTGTGTCACGGTATTTATTTAATTTAAATTAAATTATTTTTATTTTAATTTGTAACTCCTGATTGGACCGATTGGCTCCTTATAAGGAGTGGCCTCAGATACCCATCTGATTTTGTACAATTTATTGTGTGTTTATCTATGTATGTTAAAATGTGTAAATTTAATTTTACAAATAAAGGCTATTTACATTACATGACTAATTATTTTTAAGGATCACTCTTTAGACTCACCCATGCTACGAATGATCTGTCCAACTCAAATATGCCTGCGGCGTCAAAGTCTGCTTTGTGAGCGGAGAGTTGCAGTTCGATTCTCTTCAGCTGAAATAATTACATTAATTTATATACAAAGTATATATAAATAATTACATTAATTTATATACTTTATATTAAGTGCAACACACAGTAAAATTTGAAGCCACTTTTATTTTCGGTTGTTGTAACCGACCTCAATAGCTTGATCGATAAGGCGGTGGACTTGTAACCTGGAGGTCGGTGGTTCAAGTCCCAGTTTCAGCGTAGATTTAGTAAAGCGAGTTAGTGTAGTTAAGATATCGCGAAAGTGATTAACACAAATGTGATAACTTTGGGTTGTTGTAGGATTTTTTCTATTTTTTATAGAGATTAGTAACCTCACCCCGCCTTTTAGTTAGGACATATTGTGTTTACTCGTAGTCACAGTGGCAGAGTGAGTTAGCGCGCTAGGCATTGTACGCACGTTGACCTGGGTTCGATCCCCAGCGGGGCAATATTTTTTCTCCTCTGTACTTGGGTGTTCGGGGTCCACCCATACCTCGTGAGGAAAAATGAGTAGGTACTTTGATGTTCAGTGACCAGGGGCGGAATTATAGGCAAAAATAAAATATTGGGATATTAAAGATATAGAAAAATCCTTCAATTCTTCGCTAAACACTATAATTGTGATATAATAACACAAAGAAACACATTTTATTATTATTATTATGGCATAAAACGCAAGATAATTTATTTTTTATCCGTACAATACAATTTACTAACATCGAGAATAAACCATATTCTTTGGACGTTAGCTAAATCGCTTTCAATAATACACCAAACTTTATTATTATTTATTATTATACTGTGTATACTCGTATATTTTTTCATTTAAAAAATTCAGTTAGTCCAGTTAAGGAAAAAGTTGGTAAAATACAGTCATGGAGGTCAGCTGTACCTGTTTGATGAGGTGAACACTTCTGCCTGGAATCAAGTACTCGCACACAATGTTCTTCGTGTTATTTGCCTGCAACATGGTAGATATTTACATCATTAGTTAGCGAGTGAGATATTGCACGCATGGTGACCTGGGTTCGATCCCCAGTTGGGCAGGATAAACAACCGTCACATAAAGCACCCTGATTGGTTTTTAACGAAAACAAATCGCTTGCCATGCGGAAGGTCCCGGAAGGTGCGATCCCCAGTGCCGAAAAAAAAATTGTATTCTTAATTTGGTTACAGTTTTTTGTAAGGGATAGCGCTCGTGTTGACCCAGATGGGAAGTATTGTGTCACTTCTCGCCCATCAGAGGGGAGGCATACTACGGGATGGGCATGGGCAAGCTACAACACAGACCTTAAGTGTCTAAATTAAAATAGAATAGAACATTATTTACCTTGTTTATACTGCCGAGGTGAGACTAAAAAGTCCCTTTGTTTCAGCAGTCTAAACAAGGTCTTATTTATTTTCAAATTTAAACATACATTTTGTACATACATTATCTACATTTAGTACAACTTCTCACACATCATGTACATCTAATTCAAATTCTCACTTTTCTGTTATTACTGACTGATATACTGATACTACTATATTCTTCAGTCGCTCCTGTTTCATGGCTACGATACAAAAAAGGCTATGAAACACTCATCTTGAAAAAAAAAAAAATCCCCACCTCGTCTGTAGTGTAGGCGCAGGAGTAGGCAACTACCCACCTCGTCTGTAGTGAAGGCACAGGAGTAGGCAACTACCCACCTCGTCTGTAGTGAAGGCACAGGAGTAGGCAACTACCCACCTCGTCTGTAGTGAAGGCACAGGAGTAGGCAACTACCCACCTCGTCTGTAGTGAAGGCACAGGAGTAGGCAACTACCCACCTCGTCTGTAGTGAAGGCGCAGGAGTAGGCCACTACCCACCTCGTCTGTAGTGAAGGCGCAGGAGTAGGCAACTACCCACCTCGTCTGTAGTGAAGGCGCAGGAGTAGGCTACTACCCACCTCGTCTGTAGTGAAGGCGCAGGAGTAGGCTACTACCCACCTCGTCTGTAGTGAAGGCGCAGGAGTAGGCTACTACCCACCTCGTCTGTAGTGAAGGCACAGGAGTAGGCAACTACCCACCTCGTCTGTAGTGAAGGCACAGGAGTAGGCAACTACCCACCTCGTCTGTAGTGAAGGCACAGGAGTAGGCTACTACCCACCTCGTCTGTAGTGAAGGCGCAGGAGTAGGCAACTACCCACCTCGTCTGTAGTGAAGGCGCAGGAGTAGGCAACTACCCACCTCGTCTGTAGTGAAGGCACAGGAGTAGGCAACTACCCACCTCGTCTGTAGTGAAGGCGCAGGAGTAGGCAACTACCCACCTCGTCTGTAGTGAAGGCACAGGAGTAGGCAACTACCCACCTCGTCTGTGGTGAAGGCACAGGAGTAGGCAACTACCCACCTCGTCTGTAGTGAAGGCGCAGGAGTAGGCCACTACCCACCTCGTCTGTAGTGAAGGCGCAGGAGTAGGCCAGGGCCAGCAGCTGCAGGAGGTGGAGGCAGAACCAGACGGCGGCGGAGGCGGCGCTGTGGAGGCGGGAGTTGAAGAGATGGACGGCGAGCAGGAAGGGCATCTCCAGGAGGGCGAGGAACAGGATCACGATGATGCCTGGAGGAATAATAATAACACTGCTTAACCACTGAGCTAATCCGAAGAGAAAGAATAACAGGATCACGATGATCCCTGGAGGAGGAGGAGAAGGGATAGTAATAATACTGCTTAACTACTGAGTGCGACTTGGATGGGTGACCATTCGAACCCTCGTGATTTTTTTTTCCCGGCCCCACTCATGCTGGATGAGATTAATTTGAGTACCTGGTGTGTGAGTTTCCAGCGAATGGAGGGTAAAACCCACGTCCTAGCATGACCATGCAGTTGAGAGCACGTTAAACCCAAATTAAAAAAGCTAATTGCCACCTCTCATATTGTTCCTTTTATCTAGTTTTACTATTATAGCTCAGTGGTTAAGCACTCGCTTGCCATGCGACAGGTCCCGGGTTCGATCCTCCGTGCCGACAAAAATTTGTATTCTTAATTTGGTTACAATTGCTTGTAAGGGATACCTTCCGGTGAGCTCGTCTTTCCCCAGCACCTAATTGGGAAGTATTGTGTCACTTCTCGTCCATCACAGGGGAGGCATACTACGGAATGGGTAGGCTACAACACAGACCACAAGCGTCTACAGTAGCTCCTGTTTCATGGATACGAAATAAAAACGGCTGTAAAACTCTCATCTTTTTTTGTAAGTGGAAGGTAACCACCAGGCGAAGTTAATGCTCAAAACTTTTTCTACCACCTTACCCTCGGAGCCTTATTATTATGTGGTCACAAACTCAAATTAATGAGGTAAAGCCAGAGTCGATTAAATCCATTGGTTCTGGTAGACTTTGTGATGCTGGCATTCCGACCCAACCCAGGCTGGGTGAGGTTAATGTGGGTAACAGGTTAGTGAGTTTCCTGCGATTGGAGGGTAGTACCCCCATCATTCCATCATGTTTGACCATACAGTTGGAAAACAATGTAAAAAGAATACAAGTCACGAGCATAATATCTATGGCAATTTCTTCCACGCATAAGGTTTGGGTTGAAAAAATTGATGCCATAGGCAATAACCCCGACATTTAGTTAGGTTATGATATGTGTGTATATGTATATGTATTTATCTATTTTCCCCCTTTTTTATTGTTTCCTTTTTTTCATTTCTTTGTAATCATTATTTGTATAATACAAACACATGTCTTATTATCATATCATCATAGGGTGACGTCATCGTGAACGATGGTAGCCAGACAGTGGAGAAATGACTCAGCACTTCTATCACTGTCTTTACAAGGAGGCTAATAATTGACAAGGGCCCCCGAACCAAGCCAATGCTGGTCTACTCCCTGTTTATAAGTGCGCCAGCCAGACTTTTTATGTAATAAATAAATTAATAATAATAATAATAGTTTTTTTTAAATTATTATTCCGTGTCCGTTAGATAGATATTGATACCTAAATCACGGTGGTGAGAGGTTATATGGACGCCCAGATCCAATGTCTATCCTCCTTCATGTCCATTGATTCTATTTGGTTTTAACGTCCTGAATTGAGATAGTTTCAACTGGGGTTTTACCCTCCATTCGCTGGGAATCGTACCAGCTACCCACATTAACCTCACCCAGCCTGGGTAGGGCCGGAATTGCCAGCCTCACATGCTCGGAGGGAACAGAATTTTCTGTGCGAAAAGTCTGCTCCAACCGGGAATCGAACTCAGGATCCCTGAACTACGGGCAGTAGTCACAACCGTTACCCCACGCAGACTGGCAGGCTGGAGGAATGACTCAGCACTACCAAGTACCACTGTCTGTACAAGGAGGCTAATAATTGACAAGGGCCCCCAGAACCAAGCCAATGCTGGTCTGCTCCCTGTTTATAGTGCCCTAGCCAGACTTTTTATACGAGGTCTGTCCCGAAAGTTCGTATAAAAATGAAATAAAAATTTTATATTACAATTAATCGGGTAATTCAATTTTGTCTCCTTCAAAGTACTCTCCCTGGGACACAATGCACTTCTGCCAACGCCGTTTCCACTGTTTGAAGGCTCCTTGAAAGTCCTCAGTTTGAAGTCTCTTCAGCTGACTCGTCGTTGCTGCTTTAATGGCCTCAACGTCCCCCAAATGCCGCCCCCGAAGCACCAATTTTGTTTTTGGGAATAAAAAGAAGTCACAGGGTGCCAAATCCGGTGAATAAGGGGGGTGTTCAGTCGCTATGATCGAATTGGCAGCCAGAAACTCACGCACAACGAGAGAGGTGTGAGCGGGGGCATTGTCGTGGTGGAGGATCCACCGCCCCTCTCGCGCCAAATAGTTGTTTTGCTCAAAGAAAGCTCTTCAGACACCTGTCTGACGGTTAAACGACGGTCCTGCAGGACACAGGATCGAATTCTTTCCACATTGTTAGAAGTGCTGGAAGTGGAAGGACGTCCTGACCGAGGGTCATCTTCGAGACTTTCTCGGCCCTCACGAAATCTTTTTACCCACTTGTGGACTGTTGGTTCCTTGAAAACATCATCTCCATAAACTTGGTTGAGATCATTAAAAATTTCGTGCCCATTCTTGCCGAGTTTTACGAGAAATTTGATGATGACGCGCTGTTCTTGAATGACTGAGAGTTCCATGCCGACGAGTGATAGAGAGAGGGGTCACTTCACAGGTACCGGGACGATCCAGTTTTTATCGTAAGGCGATCGAACGCACACTGAGAATTGTTTGGATGTTGTAGAAGGGGAAATAGCCCAAATTGCCTCCCCACTTTGCCTTCCAGCGTTGCCAGAACACTTTTATACGAACTTTCGGGACAGACCTCGTATAATAAATAAATTAATAATAATAACACTCTTTCGCGGAAGGTAACCACCAGGCGAGGTTAATGCTCACAGCATTTTCCACCACCTAACCCTCAGAGTCTTATTATTATGTGGTCACTAATTCAAATTAATGAGGAAGAAATCATGCACTGGGTGGGATTCGAACCAACGGATCCCTACGCTACCTGGAACACCAGACTAGCGCGTTAACCACTTGACTACCAGTTCACGAATAATAGTACCTACCCAATAGACGACAGCTGTAGTGACCGTTGATGTGGTGCTGCACGGACTGACACAGGCTCCAGTGTATGTCACATATCTGCCACAGCTCATAGCGCCTCTTCCTGTCCCAACATTGTTCACCTGGAATTCCGTAAACAGGGAAGGTAAATGACGAAATATTATATGTGATAAAATACAATAAAGTAAAATAAAACAAAAATACACGAGTTCTCATTCAGTCACTGATTGAAAGTAGTCACCGTGTCAGTGTGAGTGAGCGCGCTAGGCATTGCACGCACGGTGACCTGGGTTCGATCCCTAGCAGAGCAGGATTTTTTCTGCTCTGTACTTGGGTGTTCGGGGTCCACTAATACCTCGTGAGGAAAAATAGCTGTTTTAGCTGCTTTTATGTTAGCAGCGACCAGTGGCGGAATTATATAACTATTTAGATTTGTTGGGAACTCACCTTTATGGTCACAATGAATCGCAATGTTCTCCTCGAAAATACTGTTCAATATTTGGAACATTCTATGCAGCATCAGAATATTCAAAATGTTGTGAACATACTGTACTCCATACGAGATCATGCCGTAGAGAAGCTGAAACTATTCAGATTTGTTGGGAACTCACCTTTATGGTCGCAATGAATCGCAATGTTCTCCTCGAAAACGCCGTTCAATATTTGGAACATCCTGTGCAGCATCAGAATGTTGTGAACATACTGTACTTCATACGAGATCATGCCGTAGAGAAGCAGGTAGTAGACGAGGCTCTGCAGGGAGCCGCTGAGGTATTGCAGGGTCAGTATGTAGAGGAAAGTGGCGAGGTGGAAGATGTAGGTGCCATACAGGTAGTAGAAGGTCTTGTCCATGCTGGATGTGAGGTTGAGTGGCAGAGAATGCCTGAGGCATTAACTTAGCGCGGGGTTAAGTGGCTGTATTAAATGGCTTTGCCTACCAATGCCAAAAAAAAGTGACAGAGAATGCCTGAGGCATTAACTTCGCGCGGGCTTAAGTGGCAGAGAATGCCTGAGGCATTAACGTCGCCCGGGATTAAGTTGTAGAGAATGCCTGAGGCATTAACTTTGCCCGGGGTTAAGTTGCAGAGAATGCCTGAGACATTAACATCGCCCGGGATTAAGTTGCAGAGAATGCCTGAGGCCATAACTTCGCCTTAAGTAGGCGGCCACAACGAGGACCCTGGCCTATAACCTCGACCCCAGACCCTGGTACCCACAGCTTGATATAGACGATTTTCAAGACTCCATTAAATGTAAATTTAAATTTTGAGACTACAAAATTAGTACTTCCTTAATAAATGTGTGATGTTTTTATGAGCGCCAGGTATCTCAGTAGTTATGCAATGCGCAACATAATATAAATAGTCATAACACGTGCGCAACGCACATCCACTATTTTTCTCACTTTCCTTATTCTATTTTTAATCTCATTTTCCTTATCCTATTTTTAACATACCTACTTTACGAGTAAAGATTTTTATTTTTTGTTCGCATTGAGTCAACTAATTGAGAAATATAGAGAGAGAAAGAAAGGCTTAAACTTCGTGTTCAGAGACCTGGAGGCATACGATCGGATTCCCCGCGAAGAAATAGAGAAGAGAATACCAGAAATTTATGTAAGGATTCTTCAAGATTTGTATGAAGAAGTGAAAACGAAAATCAGAAGCAGTGTTGGTGTGACAGAATCCATCCCTGTGCGTGTTGGATTACATCAGGGATCTGCTTTGAGTCCTTACCTATTCGACCTTGTTATTGATGTCATATTATCATAGAAAATAAGAGATGAGGTCCCCTGGTATATGATGTTTGCAGACGATAGTAAAAGTGGAAAAATTTAAATACCTACGATCGACTGTAAACAAAGACGGAAGTTTAGACAGTGAAATAGAACAGCGTGTAACTTCAGGATGGTTCAATTGGAAAAAGATATCGGGAGTTTTGTGTGACAAAATAATTACAACAAGTGTTAAAAGAAATATGTACAAATTTTATTTATTTATTTATTTATTTAGAAACTCTTTATTAGCAGAACATATATACAGACAAACAATGGTAAAAATTAAATATAAAATTGACAGTATTAATAATATAAACAAGAAAAAAATAAATAAAATATATACATATGTCCTAACTAAAGGGCGGGGTTATTGCCTATGGCAATCTCTTCCACCCAACCCAAATCGGTTGCGAGACCAGTTTTGCCGAAACCTGGGCAGTAAAAAACGGAAAAAAGAATGGAAGTAACTGAAATGAAGATGTTGAGGTGGATGTGTGGAGAGACAAAGCTGGACAGAATCAGAAGCGATATCATCAGAGAAAAAGTGGAGGTAATTGAAATATCATAGAAGATGCAAGAAAGAAGATTACAATGGTTAGGACATATAGAGAGGAGAAAAGATGAAGACGTGGTACAGAAAGTACGAGACATACAGGTGCCAGGATACAGAGGACGAGGAAGACCTAAGAAGACGTGGAGAAACTGTGTGGAAGAAGATATGAGAGAAAAAGATGTGAGAATATATGAGGCACAAGACCGAGAAGTATGGAGAAGACTGACACCCAACGTCGACCCTGCCTAAGCGGGAAAAGACAGAGTAGAAGAAGACAACAAAAACTTTTCGGTTGTACAATTTCAATAGTACTTATACGTTATAAAGATGAAATAAAAACTTTTTTTTAAATGAATTCATTCAAAGGTAATAATTAATACAATTGCTATGTATCATACAAACTTTTATGTTCATCATAAAAATTAGATTAATTATTAATATTATCAATGCTTCTAGCTTAACAACAGGTGTAAAAAACGCTTTAAAAAATGTATCACTAATGTATCTATTATTCTTATTATTTTTTTTTAAAGAAAAAGCACTTTTATAAGTGTATTTAATTGTTTTTATGTTAAAATGTTCACTTAGTATTGGCCGAGGAATAACAGTTTGAACAAAATTTAGCACTTGAATAAATTTCATGTCAATAAAAAACTTTATACTCCCTCAGCTATAAAGATACATTACAGTTGTATACCCAATAATTTAATTCAATTTCAGTCATATCAACGAAATAAGTATATTGGCAGTCACATGGCTGATATAAAATCTATAGTACACAAAATGTTCCTATGTTTACTTGGTACATTACACGTCCTTGGTACATTCTGTTTCCTCCGTACATGTGAGACTGGCATTTCTGGCCCTACCCAGGCTGGGTGACTTTAATGTGGGTAGGTGGTACGATTCCCAACGAATGGAGGGTAAAACCCCCGTCCTAATCCAGGACGTTAAATCAAAATAAAATCGTTGGCATTAGGAAGGGCATCCAGCCGTAAAAAAAATGTGTCAAAACCAACCAACCTCAACCATGAGGTTGAACAACATCGACCCTGCTTAAGTGGGATAAGACAGAGTGAAAGAAGAAGATTATTATTTCCAGTAGTCACCTTGCTGACCTTCGTGGCTCAGTGGTTAAAAGCATTGGTTACTGACCCAGGGGTTGCGGGTTCGAATCCCGGTCGGTGCGGAAAGTTATGATCGAGTTTTTTCCGATTCCGCAATGGCATTGGTGTGAAGTTGCTTAAATTATTGCTTAAATTGAATAAAAATTCTAACCTCGGAGGTATTCAGACGAGGATTTTACCACACACACACATTACCTGTCCCGGTAGCTCAGTGGTAAAGGCGGTACTCTGTGAATCCAGAGGTTCCAGAGGTCGTGGGTTCGAAACCCAGCCGGGACATGACAAGTTACCCTCTCATTTGGGATTTTTTTTTAAGTTTGGGTTTGACGTCGCTTTGAACTGCATGGTCATAAGTCATAATATATACAGGGTCTTCATAAAGTCTCACCCAGGCCTAGGTTTCTCGAAAACGACTCAGAATATCAAAAAACGCAAAAACCCGTATTCCTTTATATTTAGGGGGATTCATTTTCAGCCAAATTTTTTTTGCCTACACGGCCCCAGTCAGGCTGGGCATGGACCAACTTTAAAATCTTAGATAAAATGGTATGTCTTGTGGCATATTGTTTTAAAGGTCTTATTGAGAGAAGTTCATTACAATAAATTTCAGTGTGCTACAACTTACCGTTCTCGAGATACAGGGTCGGACGTCCTGCGTAATATCCCTATATTTTGACCTATAACTCGTTAACCGTAAATTATGGAGAAATTTTTTCTTGATAATAATAACTCCTTATAGCAAGAACTTTCGAACAAGTTAAAACTTGATTTGTTTTTTCGTTAAATTTTTTTCGACTGTTCGTCCGGCTGACTGACGAAACCGACCAGAAACTAACATCAACAGAGTATGTCGAATTATAACTTGTTCGAAAAGTCTCATCATAAGGAGTTATTATTAACAAGAAAAATTTTCTCCATAATTTACGGTTATCGAGTTATAGGTCAAAATATATGGATATTACGCAGGACGTCCGACCCTGTATCTCGAGAACGGTAAGTCGTAGCACACTGAAATTTATTGTAATAAACTTCTCTCAATAAGACCTTTAAAAAAATATGCCACAAGACATACCATTCTATTTAAGATTTTAAAGTTGGTCCATGGCCCAGCCTGACTGGGGCCGTGTAGGCAAAAAAAAATTGGCTGAAAATCAATCCCCCTAAATATAAAGGAATACGGGTTTTTGCATTTTTTGATATTCTGAGTCGTTTTCGAGAAACCTAGGCCTGGGTGAGACTTTATGAAGACCCTGTATTGTGCTACCCACATTAACCTCACTCAGCCTGGGTTGAGTCGGAATGCCAGCATCACGAAGTCTTCACCTCGCTGAGGTTGCTTATCCTACCAGAACCATTGGATTCAACGCGTCATCGACGCTGGCCTTTGGGATTTTTATCACATAATAATGCGTCTTGGGCTTACTGCTGAAATATTTTGACTTTAATAATCCTAATCGGTGAGGTTAACTTAACATGGATAGGCGTTATTATTACCTATCCTATATAGTCTGTCCCGGTAGCTCAGTGGTAAAGGCGGCACTCTGCGAATCCAGGAATCCAGAGGTCGTGGGTTCGAAACCCAGCCGGGACATGACAAGTTATCCTCCCATTGGGATTTTACCACATAATAATATGTCTTGGGCTTACTGCTGGAATAATGGGACCTTAATAGTCCTTATCGGGCAGCATATATAAGGCGATATTATTATTACTATTATTATTATCCATATCAACCTCACCTGACCTAGGAATACCGGGCACAAACAGCATCACGAGAGTTTGCACCCAAGTGGTCACCAATCAAGTCTTCACCTGGCTGGATGTTGCTAAACTTCATTCAGTCTATACACCCTGTAGGAACATACTTCACATGCAGTGAAATTCTACTTAGATGTAAAAAGCCCCATCAAATTATGTAGAGCTGTTATATACGCGTATATACTAGTATACAATACATATTTCTAGGTACAAGCTAGGTACGATTATCTAAGTAGGTAGAATGTACATATTACACGAATCTATCTACATACGAGTACATAATACCTATATAGGTAGAATGTAGATATACGAATCTAAGTACATATGTAATATGAATACATAATACCTATATAGTGACCTTAGTAGCTTGATCGATAAGTTGGGGGACTTGTAACCTGGAGGTCGGTGGTTCAAGTCCCGGATTGAGCGTAGATTTAGTAAATCGAGTTTGAGTAGATAACTAACATAATATATATAGAATATACGAGTAAATATATAAAACATACGAGTAAATATATAAAATATACGAGTAAATATAGGTACGAGTACATAATACCTAGGTACTTATAGCATTAGGCAGAATGTAGATATTCTAGATGGATTTTTTTATAGTAGTAGTATTTTATTTTTTCAGACAAGAGAGTGACAGGTTTCACTGCCCCTCTCCTGAAACAACAACACCTCATGAAGGAGACACTGTTTACACAACAGATAAGATAGAACACAATATCTTAAATTGCTCGTTGTTTATATAATGCTATGTAGTCCTTATATTTATATAATGCTCTGTAGTCCTTACACAGAGTGTCGCCAATATGTGCCACAGCCATGAACTAAGCAGACACACATACAAAGTTGATGCCACGTTGAATAGACCAGTTCATACTTTCACTGAAGTTAAGCAACGTCTAGCGAGGCTAGGACTTGGATGGATGACCATTACGATTTGAAACCTCAAGATGCTGGCTATTCCCGGCCCCAATCAGGCTATACCACCCAATCTGGGTAAAGTGCATTTGAGTAGCTGGTTTGTGAATTTTCAGCCAATGACCTTCTGGCCTCAGAGTGTGAAATGCGGCCGATTTTAACCAAAAGTTTCGTGGTACAAATCAATACCAAAGATATCGTACGGACGGACCAATGGCCGAAACAACTTGGAGGCAATGACTTGAAAAATCTACATTAGTGTGAGTAATGGTGGTTTTTCGTAAATTTTGGGTTTTTTTTGCTAAACGATTGAAGATATCGAAAAATTTATGAGAGTTGATCCCCCCATAAAACATACCCAAAACCCCAAAATCCAATAGAATTTTGTTAAAAAGGTAAATATCGGAGCCGCCAGTGGCGGAATTCTGATCGGCGGTGGGCGGACTTTGACATTAACTTGGAGATATCATCATATCAAAAAAAAGTATGGGAATCGAACCCCCTTGATGTATAGGTAAAACGCCATAATCAGTGAAAACGAATTCAAAAAGTCCTTGCTAGTAGGCACCTGTGGTGAAATTAAAAAGTGATATTTTTTTTGTTGAAAATATTCTCTTTTCTCTGAGCGTATCTCTCGAAAACGGTTGAGAATTTTTCAAGGTAGTATAAAATTAAAATACTTAAAATATTTTTAAAGATTAAATTATAATAATATTAAAAAATGTATTTTTTTTTATTTAAAACTAGCGGGTTACACCCGCCGCTTCGCCAGCCCATCAAACACACACAACGCACACACACACCCACCCACACACACAAAAATCCACACCACACACACCACACCCCACACACACCACACACACACACAACCACACCACACACACACCACACACACACACACACACACACACACACCACACACACACACACACACACACACACACACACACACACACCACACACACACACACACACACACACCACACACACACACACACACACACACCACACACACACACACACACCACCACACACCACACCACACACACACACACACACACACACACACACACACACACCAATACACCACACACACACACCACACACACACACACACAAAATGTCATTTAGGTTTGAAAAAAAACCTGAATATTTTTTGTCGCCCATCTATTTTCTGGCCTTCCCCGGCGTAGCTCAAGAATGGCTCATCAGAATTTCGCGATCAATATGTCAAATGAAAGCCTAAACCCTTGCCTAAAACTTTCTCGCTCTGAGTTGATAGGTCGTCACTTCAAATTTCGAGAAAAAATGTCATTTAGGTCAAAAAACGTGAATATTTTACATGTTACCCATCCATTTTTTTACCTTACCCGGCGTAGCTCAAGAACGGCTCATCAGAAATTCGCGATCGATATGTCAATTGAAAGCTCAAACCCTTGCCTAAAACTTTCTCGCTTTGAGTTGATAGGTCGTTGCGACAAATTTCGAGAAAAAATGTCATTTATGTCAAAAAACGTGCATTTTTTTTGCGTCACCCATCCATTTTTATCCTTACTCATTGTAGCTTAACCTCAGGGAGATATAATCTAGCCTAGAAGAATTTCCTGATCCAAGCGGACCTATGTGCAAAATTTCAGGTTTTCTCGGTCAAACGGTGTGGATTTGTATAAAGAACATACATACACACATACATACATACACACATACATACATACACACATACATACATACAGACAGCTTTCTTTTATAGATATAGATTAAAGAACTTTTTTTATTTTACAAAAATTGAACACTTCCGATATCTAATAATTATTAGATATTCACGCAAGTAAAATGGATTTTCTTGTCTCTTTTAGGCGCTTTAACTCTGCTGAGGCAGGTCGGTCGCGCCGTAAAATGGATTTAAAATAAATTCCAAGGGAATTTCCGTTTCAATACGAAATTAATTTTCTTATAAGGTTCTATTCCAGTCAGCTCTATCTCTCTTGTGAGTTTTCTAAATCCTGTAGCACTCACTGTGACATTGTACTTTCCAGGATTCAGAAGCCTCCAGTACCGTCCGTTGCTCTTCGACAGAATGACTTTGCCTTTTCCTGCCACTTTGATGTTAGCGCCGACGATAAGTAATGTTTTCCGTTTGCTTTTATAACATATGACTTGACCATAGACTCCTCTGAGAGTGCTCTCCATGAACCTCAGCATAGATTCCAAGTTTTCTCTCCCAGTAAAGGGGAAGGAGAGAGCTGTGGGGGTAGTGGCAGCAGCTTAGGTAGAAGGTAAGCTCAAAGCAGTTGCTGTGAAGATAGCTGAAATCTTGCATACCTGAGGGACAAAAATAGTCACAAACACTCAAAAGTGGTATTTTTCTTTTGGAACTTTACATTTAGGTATTATAACGAACATCAATTGTGTCTTGGTACCTTCGAATTTTGTTCTTAGTGCCTTCCATGGACGATGAAACAATATTGGATGTGTAATTGTGTATGTAATGAGAGGTACCAGCCTCCGTGGCGTAAGGGTAGTGACTACTGCTCGTAGTCCAGAGATCCCGAGTTCGATTCCCGGTTCGGGCAGACTTTTCGGAGAAAATTCTGTTCCCTTCAAGTACGTGAGGCTGGCATTTCCGGTCCTACCCAGGCTGGGTGTGGTTAATGTGGGTAGCTGGTAAGATTTCCAGCGAATGGAGGGTAAAACCCCCGTCCTGAATATCTATTTTCAATCAGGACTTTAAAATCATAGAGATTCAAGTGGTAACACTAGATCTAATAGTGTTAATTGTAAGGGTTTTACTGAAAACCTTACAACCAGGTCAGATAATAAAAAAATGAGAGCTACCTTTAGGTATTCATAGCACAAGTCTACTGACATATTAATGTTATTTTGTCTGCTACATATTATGAGTCATTTCTGAAACATACATACATTTATGTTTCGAGTTTGGTTCCAGGTACATAATCTATATCTATAAAAGAAAGCTGTCTGTATGTGTGTATGTATGTGTGTATGTATGTATGTATGTTCTTTATACAAATCCACACCGTTTGACCGAGAAACCTGAAATTTTGCACATAGGTCCGCTTGGATCAGGAAATTCTTCTAGGCTAGATTATATCTCCCTGAGGTTAAGCTACAATGAGTAAGGATAAAAATGGATGGGTGACGCAAAAAAAATGCACGTTTTTTGACATAAATGACATTTTTTCTCGAAATTTGTCGCGACGACCTATGAACTCAAAGCGAGAAAGTTTTAGGCAAGAGTTTGAGCTTTCAATTGACACATCGATCGCGAATTTCTGATGAGCCGTTCTTGAGCTACGCCGGGTAAGGTAAAAAAATGGATGGGTAACATGTAAAATATTCACGTTTTTTGACCTAAATGACATTTTTTCTCGAAATTTGAAGTGACGACCTATCAACTTAGAGCGAGAAAGTTTTAGGCAAGGGTTTAGGCTTTCATTTGACATATTGATCGCGAAATTCTGATGAGCCATTCTTGAGCTACGCCGGGTAAGGTAAAAAAATGGATGGGTAACATGTAAAATATTCACGTTTTTTGACCTAAATGACATTTTTTCTCGAAAATTGAAGTGACGACCTATCAACTCAGAGCGAGAAAGTTTTAGGCAAGGGTTTAGGCTTTAATTTGACATATTGATCGCGAAATTCTGATGAGCCATTCTTGAGCTACGCCGGGGAAGACCAGAAAATAGATGGGCGACAAAAAATATTCAGGTTTTTTTTCAAACCTAAATGACATTTTGTGTGTGTGTGTATGGTGTGTGTGTGGTGAGTGTGTGTGTGGTGGTGGTGTGGTGTGGTGTGTGTGTGTGTGTGTGTGTGGTGTGTGTTTTGGTGTGTGTGTGTGTGTGTGTTTGGTGTGTGTGTGTGTGTGTGTGTTTATGGTGTGTGTGTGGTGTGTGTGTGTGTGTGTCGTGTGTTGTGTGGTGTGTGTGTGTGTGTGTGTGGTGTGTGTGTGTGTGTGTGATGTGTGTGGTGTGTGGTGTGTGTTGTGTGGTGTGTGTGTGTGTGTGTGTGTGTGTGTGTGTGTGTGTGTGTTTATGGTGTGTGTGTGGTGTGTGTGTGGTGTGTGGTGTGGGGTGTGATGTGTGTGTGTGTGTGTGTGGTGTGTGTGTTGTGTATGTGTGTGTGTGGTGTGTAGTGTGGTGTGTGTGTGTGTGTGTGTGGTGTGTGTGTGTGGTGTGTGTGTGGTGTGGTGTGTGTGTGTGGTGTGGTGTGTGTGTGTGTGTGGTGTGTGTGGGTGGGTGTGTGTGTGCGTTGTGTGTGTTTGATGGGCTGGCGAAGCGGCGGGTGTAACCCGCTAGTGAACTAATAAAATGCATATTATATTTAATGAATAATTAGAGGTCTGAACAAATAATGCAAGATTAAATTCATGAAGAGGGTTTGCACAAGTACGAGTATAGCAGAAGATATGAAGAACATGCAGTCTTGCAAGACATGATAATTACAAATCCAGATCACGATGCAACTATTGTGAAACACTAGGGAAGAGGAACTTGATGAGATGAAAATATCTATATGAAGATAACATACAAATTAAAAGACTCAGATGGGCTGGACATGTAAGTAGAATGAACGTTGATAGACTCCCAAACCAAGTCGCCTTCTCACAGTTAAAATCTGGCTACCGAAGACAATGTAAACCTAAAAAGAGGTGGACTGATGTGGTAAAAGACGACCTAGGAACATTAAAAATTGATGTAAATAACTGGAGAAACCATGCAAATGACCGAACTACATGGAGAAAAATTATATACGAGTCAGTCCAACAGAAACACTCAAAAAACCTAGAAGAGAAAACGAGAAGACAAGAAGAAAAACACATAGAGGAAGACCATTACACCTGGTCCTGTCCACTCTGCACATTCACAAGAGATGGTAAACGTGGTCGCCAATATGTCAACTCCCACATCAGTCAGTCACACAAACAAGATCAATCCCAAACTGTAAATAGAAATACAAAATCCCTAAAATGCAAAAACTGTACTTACGAAGCAAAATCTGGTGCTGGACTTGCAAGTCATTACAAACACAAACATCCAGGAGTCGTGGCAGATGATATAAACAGAAGAATTCAACCTATTAGATCAGCAAGACAATCATCATCCACAAACACCACACCACTGTCTCAACCCAGTCAGCAATCCACCCAAGACAACCAGCATGAATGTGTCCGCTGCACAAGGACATTCAAATCCAAGGCAGGACTGAAGAACCACGCCCGAGGCAGCAAATGCGTTATTGTGAGAATAGAGGCATCATCGTCTACGATGGACACCTAAATCATGTATGTGTGTATGTATGTTCTTTATACAAATCCACACCGTTTGACCGAGAAACCTGAAATTTTGCACATAGATCCGCTTGGATCAGGAAATTCTTCTAGGCTAGATTATATCTCCCTGAGGTTAAGCTACAATGAGTAAGGATAAAAATGGATGGGTGACGCAAAAAAATTCACGTTTTTTGACATAAATGACATTTTTTCTCGAAATTTGTCGCGACGACCTATCAACTCAAAGCGAGAAAGTTTTAGGCAAGGGTTTGAGCTTTCCATTGACATATCGATCGCGAATTTCTGATGAGCCGTTCTTGAGCTACGCCGGGTAAGGTAAAGAAATGGATGGGTAACATGTAAAATATTCACGTTTTTTTTACCTAAATGACTTTTTTTCTTGAAATTTGAAGTGACGACCTATCAACTCAGAGCGAGAAAGTTTTAGGCAAGGGTTTAGGCTTTCATTTGACATATTGATCGCGAAATTCTGATGAGCCATTCTTGAGCTACGCCGGGGAAGACCAGAAAATAAATGGGCGACAAAAAATATTGAGGTTTTTTTCAAACCTAAATGACATTTGGTGTGTGTGTGTGTGTGTGTGTGTGGTGTGTGTGTGGTGTGTGTGTGTGTGTGTGTGTGTGTGTGTGTGTGTGTGTGTGTGTGTGTGGTGTGGTGGTGTGGTGAGTGTGTGTGTGTGGGTGTGTGTGTGTGGTGTGTGTGTGTGTGTGTGGGTGTGTGTGTGTGGTGTGGGTGTGGGTGTGTGTGTGTGATGTGTGGGTGTGTGTTGTGATGTGTTGGTGTGTGTGATGGTGTGGGGTGTGTGTGTGTGTGGGTGTGTGTGTGTGTGGGTGTGTGTGGTGTGTGTGTGGGTGTGGTGTGGGGGGTGTGTGTGTGGTGTGGTGTGTGGTGGTGGGTTGTGTGTGCGTTGTGTGTGTTTGATGGGCTGGCGAAGCGGCGGGTGTAACCCGCTAGTATTGTATATTATGAAGGTATTCAAAACATCTGGATTTTATTTCCAAGATCTGCTATACATATTCTATTTATTTTTTACTATTTTTTTTTTATAAGAGGAAAATTTGCATCAAACACCGGCGTAGGTTTATGCCTGTGAGCCGGCGAGAAGGTTTTTCACCGTCTAATTTTACCTTTTCAGCTTTTTTTTAAAATAAACATGGTTTTTTTATATATATTAATATGTAAAATATTTATCCCATAAAATATATAAGACCTGTTTGACTACTGGAGTAAAGGGACTTTTCAGTCTTACCTCGGCAGTATAAACAAGGTATATTCTATTCTATTCTTGGTTGTGTTTTATATGTTGCCCTG
>CM044963.1:80246-135878 GCA_024516035.1 Bactericera cockerelli | reverse complement strand
ACACACTTTAGGTGCTAAAAAAAAGAATTTGATATTATTTTTCCCACCCACAATCCAGTTGACCCAAACCCGGGTTTATGGGAAATTTAAACCCTCTTTTTTGGGTGTGCCCCCAAACCCCAAACTGTTTATGCAGATTTTTGGGGAAAAAATTCCACTACATTTGACCCCCCTTTTCCGATTAAAATAAAGGGAGGGTTTGATTTTGGGCCCAGTTTCCCTTGTGGAATTTAAACAGCCCCTTCAAAAATTTCAGGGTAAACTAGTAGCGAGAACTGAAATTTATTTTTTTTTTAATTTTTCCAAGAGAAAAAAAAAAAAAGGGTTTGTAAAAACTTTTCAAAAAGAAAAGGGTGGGGTTCCCAGCTAGGGGAAAAAATTGGGGCCCCCTCAATTTAATTTTTTCCCAAAAGCCAGTGAGTTGCAAAAAACCCATTCCCCCAAAAGCTTTTCAAAAAATAAAAAAAAAAACGTCAAAACGTAAAATTACCAAGCCCTAAAAAACAAAATTTTTTTGTCTGTGAAACCCCCTACGTCTGGGAAGGGTCATCCCCGAACTCTTTTTCTATACCGTTTGAAAAATCGTCTGGGAAACCACAAAGAAAAATCGAGTAAAAAAAAATTTGAAAAAACTAGACTCGGGACGTCAACTTGTCACGGCCCCCAGCTCTTTGCTTTAAATCTTTGGGGTCCGCCGTCGAACGTTCGAAAAGGTTTATTTTTCCCGTTCCCTCCCACACCCCGGTCTTCTCGCAATCTTCCCCTTTAAACCTGGGCAATTTTCGATTTAAATCCGTACTTTTGTCCCCCCCGAAACTTTCTAAAAAAGGTTTTTCCGTTCTCCCGAATCGCCCCCCTTCCGGCAATCTTCGCCTTTAAACCCTCCGGAAAAAAAAAATTTTCACCTTCCCCTCCGCAACCCCTTCACCTCCCCTTTTCGGCAACCCTTCCCGAAAAAATCTCGACCCCGTTTCTCTGGGGTTCCCCCCGGGTTTCCGCCAACCCCCGTGAAATTTTCGGCCTTTTTTCCCTGCCAGAGCTATAAAGCGCCCCTCCCGGGGCTCCCCGACTGTCCCCTGGACAAGGATCGCGGGGCAAAACCAAACCCTTTGGGGGTTTTCCCACACCCAGGGAAAGCGCTTACTACCCGGCCTCCCCCCACCACTCACCCAGCGGGAAAATGCAACACTTCCCTGCATCTTCCCCCCAAAACCTTCTACCCTGAAATTTACCTGCGCAAAGGGGACTTTTGAGCCGCCTTCAACAGGTATTTTCCCCGGTAGGCTATCCCAAAAAACCCAAAAACCAGTGTTTTTTCCCAAAATTGGGGGTATTTTTAGGACTGTTTTTTGGATTTAAAATTTTCTTTATCTTAAGGTTTTTTTTTTAAGTTATCATAATTTTTGTTTAATCCCCTTTCGTGATATCACAACTATTTTAAAACCCTCCCCTTTACTAAATCTACGTTTAAACCGGGACTTAAACCCAGGGACCCCCCGGGTTTAAAAGTCCCCCTCCCCTTATGGGGTTTTGAAGTTTATTTGAAGTCGGTTTAACTATTTTTTATCTATTTTAGTTTTTTAAGTTAATCTTCCCGTACTTATTGAAAAAAATTTAAATTTTTTCAAGGGCCCCGGTATTTCATCTTAATACCCCCAAAAAGTAAAAGGGTCACTGACTGACCACTGACTGACTGAAGGGCTGTTTCTTCGAAAACTGTAAGTCCTAGGAAGCAAAATTTTGGGGTTAGGGGTAGCTTTGTTTTTATAGCCCTAATGGGATTTTTCGATTCCCCCCTAAAAATAAAAAAGGATTTTTCTTCTTTGAGGGCGAGGGCCCTGGGCCCCGAAAACCCGGGCAAACCAGCCCGGGCTAGATCATAAATAAAATAAAACAACAAAAAATCAAAGGTATTTTTTGGGGAAAGGGGAAATCCATCCCCCGAAAAACTGTGAGCCCTCGAGAAAAATTTTAATAAAACAAATTCTTTACCCCAAGTATCCAATAAAATTATTTAATTTATATTTTATTTTTTTTATAAAAAAAACCCTTTTATACAAAGGAACTTTCCTAAGTTTTGAAAGGACTTCAAAGAGAATCAAAAAGTCATTGCTAGGTGTTTGGAAATTTCCCATTTTTCCCAAAATTTTACGAAAACCCGGATTGTAATTTTTTAAAACCGCGCAAAGCCTGGTAATCCAGGTATCGAAAAGGGGAACCCTTTTTAAAGGAAATCGAATCCTCCCCCATTTGAAAATTAAATTTTTCCCATTAAAATTTGAGTTTGGGGACCACATAAAAATCGGGATTTCTAAAAGGTTAGGTGGTAAAAATTTTGTTTTAAGCTTGTTATATTATTATTGGATTGTTTTCCCAATAATTCAAGAATACAATACAAATTTTTTCCGTTAAAAAAGGGGTATTTTTTGGTTTTAAAAGGATGGGTAAGTAAAAAGCCCCAAAAAAGGGAGCGTACAAATACCCTCATTTTTAAAACACTTCCCCCCCGCTTGCCTTTGGGGAAAAGGTCCCGCGTTCGAACCCCCCGCGCCAAACAAAAATTTGGATTTAAAACTTGGGTTTCCCAGTTGTTATAAAGGGGGCCCCTTTCCGGGGCGCTCGTGTTTAAACCCCAGCACCAAAAATTGGGGAAATTTTTGTGTCACTTTCCTCGCCCAAAAAGGGGGGAGGCATACTAGGGGAGGGGCGGCTACAAAAACAAAAGACCAAAAACCCCCCTACGGGTACTCCTTTTTCCCATTATTTAAAAAAATAAAAAAGGCTGTGAAAAACTCATTTTAAACCCAAAAAAAAATATATAGGTATAAGGTTCATTATTCAACTTTAAACCCCTTTTCCCATTTAAAACTTTAGCCCCTTTAAATTCAACTTTAAACATTCCCCCCTTTCTTTCAACATTCCAACATTAAACCCTTTTTCATTAAAAATTTAAAACCCTTTTTCCATTCAACATTAAACCCCTTTTCATTAAAACTTTAAACCCTTTAAACCTTAACCCTTTTCAGTGCGCCCCCCCGGGAGGGTAAATCACGGAACGAGTTCTGCCAGTGGCTGTGCTGGGGCCCCACAACGCGGTCAACAGGAAGTTTGGGCAACCCTGTTAAACCCGGGCGCTCAGGTGGACGAAAGATGGCGCGAGGGGTTGGCGGGACGGTTTTCCAGTACTTCTCCGGGGCCCATCAAAAAGGGGAAGCGATGACGTCATCAAAAAGGGGATAAAATGGGGTCATCAGAAAAAAAATCGTGAAATTTCATAAAAAGGTGTGAAAGAAACCTAACCCAGTAAAAAAGTAAAAAAAAATTTAAAGGGAAAAAGGGAAGAAGAGGAAATATTTATTAAATGAAATAAACTTTTCGATGGGAAATTTTTGCCCGTTTTTTTTTTTTTTGTTTTGTTTTTAAAAACTTTTTTTAGCTTTGGAATAACTTTTCGATTCGCTTTTTTTAAAATTTGGGTTTGAACGTCGTTTTTAAATGTATGTCAAAAATCACGACGGGGTTTTTATACTCCATTCGCAAAAAACCTCAAAAAGGGCTGGCAACCACCTTAAATTTTTCCACCCCAAGCTTGGTTTGTTTCGGGGAATGCCAGTATCACAAAGGGGTTCTTCCCCGGGGGCTAGACTTTGGGCCTCTTCAGTGTTTCCCAAACAAAAAACCCTATGCTTTAAACGTCCCATCGACGCGGGCCCAAATGGGAAATTATTTCGGGTTACAACAGGACCCCCCCCGCAAAAAACTTTAAAATTGTATTTTTTGGTAAATTTTTAAATTGGGGGGTTCCCCAAATTTTTTCGGGGCGGTTGAAAACCGCATTTAACCTGAACAAAACAAAACTGAATTTTTTCCCTGTTTTGCGTTTTCCCTTTTTTCCTTATTTAAATTTTTCGCTATCTATGCCCCAAACTTTCTATTTTGGGTCTCTCTCTTTCTCTTCTTTTCCTTTTAAATTTGTTTTTTCTTTTCCTATCTCCTCACCCTCCCCTTCCTTTTTCCCTTTTTTATTTTTTTTCCCTTCTTATCTCTCCCCATTTTCTCCCCTCCTCTTTCTTTTCCCTTTTTCCCTTTTTATTTATTTTTTCTTCTTATCTCTTTTAAACTTTCCCCTTTGGGCCCTCTTTTTCCTTTCCCCCTTCCTTTCCTTTTTTTTTAATTTTTTTCTTTTTTTAAATCCTCCACTTTTCTCTTTGTGTTTTCTTTTCCTTTTATTTATGTTTTTTCCTCTCTCTCTCAAATTTTATTTTTTGTCTCAATATCTCTCTCCTTCTTTCTTTTTCCCTTTCCCTTTATTTTTTTTTGTTTCCTCTTTTTTCCTTTTTATTTTTTTCGGCTTCTCCTTGTTTTTCTTTTTGTCCTATTTTTAATTTAGGTCTCCCCTTCCTTTCCTTTTTATTTTTTTTCTTCTTATCTCTGTCCCCACTTACCCCTTTCCCCTCTTTTCCTCCTTTTAACCCTTTTTTTCCCCCTTTTTTTTTATGTTTCTTCTTTATCTCCTCCCAAAACTTTAAAATTTTCTTTTCTCCCTCTCTCTCCCCCATCTCCTTGCCTCCCCTCTCTTTCTCCCCCTTTCCTTTTATTTATATTTTTTCCCCTATCTCCCCTTCCATTTTTTCCTCTTTGTCCCCTCTATTCCTCACTTTGGGGTTCCCCATATCTAGGGTAGGTGTTTGTTTCCAAACACCCCCCCCAGTCCTTGTCTTTGTTTTTTCTGCTTATTACGGGGGGGGAATCTATTTTTAAAATTTTTCCCCCTTAATAATTTAATATTAAAAACGCTTTTTCTCGTGAAAGGTACACCCGATTTTGAAAAAATTTTTGTAAGTATATTATGCATATTTTTTGGTTTTTACAAAAGGCCAAATTTTATATTTTATTTTTTAATTGATTAAAATTAAAAACCTCTGATATTTAAGGAAAAACCCAAAATTTCCTGGGGAAAAAAAAAAGCCCAAAAAAAAGAACCCCCCCCCACTTCCGATACCAAAACCCTTTTTTGTTGCAAAAAAAAATAATTTAAAGGGAAAATTTTTTTAAGCGGTTTTGGAGACTCCCCGTTGATTTAGTAAAAAACTCAAAAATTAGCACGGGTATACAATGTGAAACAATCACGAAGGAATTTTTTTCTGGCCCAAATTTTGGCAAGGGTTTTTTTTTCCAAGAGGGCCCAACCCATTTTGTGATTTCCCGGGCCCTTTTTTTCCCCAACCAGCTGGATGGGGTTTAAATTTAAAAGTACCCGGGTTTTGGGTTATTTTCCCCCAGCAAATAAAAGGGAAAAAACCCCTTTCGTAAAATAACCATCTTTGGTTGAAAGCAAACTTTAAAAACCCCAAAAAAAAAAAAAAAAAAAAAAAAAAAAAAAAAAAAAAAAAAAACGGAAGCGCATTTTCCCCAATTAAACTCTAAAAATTTTTTCCCCCGGAAAAAAAATTGAATTTTTTTCCCCAACAAAATCATTTTTAAAAAAAAAAACCAATTAAAATAGAAAATTTTTAACATTCCTACTAATTATTTTGGTCCAAAATTTCCTTGATACACCCTGTAAAAACCCTGTTTTTGGGGTTTAAAAAAAAGTTTCTTTGATGTTTTTCCTTACTTTCATCAAAGCCCCCTCACTCCTCCCTTTCCCCTCTTTTTTTTCTCAACATTTCCTCCCATCTCACATTTTTTTTGGGGTTTTCAAGTTTTTGGCAATACCTCCACCCATGCCCTTCCCCTTTTAAAATTTTCTTTGTTCCTGGAAAACCCCCTCGGCCGTTCCCATCGTCATGTTTTCAATTTTCCTTGTTTTTTCTTTTTGTTTAAAAAACCCTGCCCACTTTTTGGAATTTTTTTTCCCAATTTTTTTTCAATCCCCTTTTTAAACCTTTCTCCCCATCTTTGTTTTTTTTTTTTCCCAATTTTCCCCCGACTTTTTTTTTCTTCTTTTTTGCTGGGGAAAAAATTTTTTTTTCCTTTCCCCCCCACAAAAAAGCTCTTTTTTTTCAAACCAAATCAAAGGCGTTTTTGTTTGTCCTCCCCTCCTTCCTTTTCTCGCTTTCCGTTCTTTTTGGAAATTTTTTTCCCTTTGAGTATAAAACCTATATTTTAAAACAATCATATACCCCAATGTGTTCTTTCTTTTTACAACTACTTGGGTTTTTTCCTCATCTTCGGAAAGGGAATTTTTTTTACCCGCCCGAAAGGGAATTCTGTTTATTTTTTCGTACTATCCCCCGAAGAGGGAAAAAGAAAATTCAAATGTAGAAATTTATTCAAAATGGGCCCTTTCAACTTTAATTTTCCTTTTTTTTTGGGAGGATGAAAGGGTGAATTTAAAGCATAACTTTTTAGAGCTCGTTGAGTTTCTTTTCAATGGCTCCCTTGAATTTTTTTATCCCAAAAAAGGGATTGTTGACAATCTTTATATTTTATTGCCCATTTAGGGGTGAAATTAATCACAAAATTCTATATCCCCAAGCCCCGTTGCTAAGCTTCGTTTTCCCCTTATCTTACATAGTAGGGCAATCCTTTCCCTTTAGCCCACAGAGGAAATTAAAAAAAAGCCCCTATTAAAATTCCCCGGCCCTTAAAGTTTACTCCTGCCCCATCCCCAATTTCTTAGCTGACTTGGGAACCTCTGTCTAGGGGGCTATTTCATCCCTAAAGGTAAAGCAACGCCCAGCGGGGCCCAAAACCCTGAGGGGGCGAAATTTTTCCAAATTCAAACCCCCTTACCCGGCGTTGTGGAAGAAAAGAAATACCCTTTGCTCGTTCTATAGATTGCAAAACAACCCTTTAACAACCCTCAAAAATTCATGCTATCAAAATAATAAACAAAAAAACGCAGGGTTTTTTTTAAATATTCATTAGTTTTATTTCATATAAATTTTTTCTACATTTAAATCTTTTTAAAAGTCTTTATGAAAAAATCTTTATAGTAATATGATTCAATTTTTAGCTACAGAAGAGAATCGAAGAACATTACCTTCCCAATAAGGGGAACCCTTTTTCCCCGGGAGGAAAACCCCTTTTAAAAACAAAATGATCCCAATTTAAAACTAGTAGTTCCCTAGTTTGTCTAAAAAAATTTTAAAAACCCCCCATAAAAAAGCATCAAGAAAGAAAAGCCCCTTTCGTCAAAAACCCCACCCCGGGGGTTTTTGGAAATCAAAGGGGGGTTTTTTTACTTTTTTTTTTATCCAAAAATTTAAGGGGAAACGTAGGGTATTTGTTTGGGTTTTTTGGGCCCCCCCTTTTTTTTTTTGGCCACAGATTTGGCCCCCCCTTTAAACACTCACGTCACGAAATTTTTTAAGAAAAGGGTTTTTTTTTTTAATTAAAACTCCCCTAAAACACTTTTAGTACCAAAATTTTTTAATTTTATAAGCCACTCCCCAAAATTTCAAGAGCCTACGTTTAACAGTTTTCCCTTTAATTCCTTTTTTTTCTGACGGGTCATTCAAAATAATAATTTTAATGTCAAGACCATTTGTAAAATTTTAAAAAAAAAAAAAAAAAAAATTAAAATAGCTTATTACAAAATTTTATTACAAAAAATTTTTTCCAAAACTGTTTTTTTGAACGGGGGGGGGGTTTTCCTAACTTTGAATTGCTTGCCCCTGGGGATTGCCCCCTCTGGATTGCCAGGACAATCTTTAGGGGGAATTTAAATACAAAAAAAAATTTTGCAGAGGGGGGTTTTAACAAAAGAAAACCTTTAGGAAATTAAAATAATAAACATAAAAAAAATTGTCAAATTCCACCAAAACGGCACCGCTTTAGAACCCCTGGGGGCCAAAAAATTTCAAGGGAAAAAATTTATGGGAAAACCCCAAATTGAACAGGAAAAACCCTTTCGTTTTGAGATTTTATCGTACAACAGACCCCACGAAATCTCGACCCATCCAGTACCACTGTTTAAAAAACCCCAAAAGGGTGATTTTTTTCCCCAACTTCAGACCCTTGTGGTTTTGGGGTTGTAGTTTTCCAACCTACCCATCCCATAAAATGTCTCCCCTCTGATGGCCCAGAAAGTAACAACAAAACTTCCCATTTAGGGCTGAGCAACACACTTAAAAAATCCCGGGAAAGGTATATCTTACAAAAAAAAGTAACCAAATTTTGATACATTTTTTTTGGGGGTTCGGGTTTCGTCCCGGGGCCCCCTTTCCCGAAATGGCAATTTTCCCTTCCTGTTTGTTTTTGTTTAAAATTTTGGAAAAATAACAAAAATGTTAAACCCCCCTTCAAAACAAATAAACCCATGACGGAAATTTTAATGAAGGTTTTTGCTAAAAAAATGAGCTATCTGCAAAACTGGGGCAATTTTTTTTCGAAATAAAATTTTAAAAAACCGGTTTTCCCCGCCACAAAAATATGCTGTTTTAAATTGGTAAAAGACCCCGCGGCTCTCCGATTTTTTATAAGTTAAAAAAACGGACCATAGGACAGATACGTTGGAAAACCCTGACAATTTTTCCCCCAACAATTTTTGAAAAAAGCAGATACTCTTTTTTTTGAGCGACCCCTTTTCAATTGCTATTTCCAGGCCTATTTGTCCCCAATTTATTCTACCCGGCCCAAAAGGGAAATTTTACAAGTTAGCATTTCCCCGCACATAAAAAATTGAGAAGAAAAAAAAATTTATGCCAATTACAAAAAAAAATTGTTTCAGTAGGTTTACCGGTGCCCCCCGGGCCTTGAATTAAAAAACTGTAAAAAAAATTGGGTCACGGCCCTAGCTGAGGGGACTATAAACAGGGAGTAGACCACTTTGGTTTTTGGTTTCGGGGGGCCCCTTGTCAATTATTAGCCTCCTTGAAAAGGGTGGTAGAAATTTCTGAGTCTTTTCCTTTCCCCCCGGGTCTGGCCCCAAATCGTTTAAACCCCTGACCCCCCCCTTTTGATGATCGTGAATTGTCTTAGTATTAATGCTAGTATGAAATTTAAAAAATGTAAATTGTGTATAACGTAACCAAATTTAAAGTCCCAATAAATATATTTTGATTTGGTTTAACGAACTAACACCCTTGGGGTGTGCCCCTTGTCAAAAAACTTTAAAACTTTTTTTTTAAACCCTATTTAATCCAATTCATAAATTTTTTCTTCTTTTTTCCTTTTTCTAGGGTTTTTTCCCACTAAAGGGGGGGTTGACTTTCTTGACACCCTTTTTCCCCTTTAAAGTCAAGTTCATTTGTAAAAAAGCCAAAAATTGTAAAGAAACCCTTGAAGAATGTTTGGGGGCCAGAGACCCCTTTGTGATAAATTTTTATGAACCCTAAATAATTGTTTTTCCCAAAAAATTTTTTTTTATTTTACATAAAAATTTGGGTTTTATAAATCCCCCGTTTTGGGGGGGGGGGGACTATAATCAAAAAAAACCAACATTGAGGTTAACTTAAGGGGCCCAGGGGAAATTCCAAAAAATGAACTGGGTCTATGTAAAATTTCTACTTCTATGATATTGTTTGTTTTTGGGAAAACAATTTACAAAAGAGTTAAAAGATCAAAATTGGAAAGTTTATTTGGATTTGAAACTTGGGAAAAAATTTTTCCTTAGAAAAGGGGATTACTTGGGGGCCTTAAAAAATTTTCCCCTTTTAAAAAATACAATTGGCACTTAAAGATTTTAAAGTTAGAAAAGTTACAAAATTTACAAAAATTGAAGTCCTTCTCCCATATTTTTTAAAATATTTTTAAAAAAATTTTTCTGTTAACTTTCGGGGTTTTTCCTTTTAGGGGAACCCCAAATAAATCGAGAGGATTTTTAAAAAATTTTTGGGGTTTTCAAACGACAAATTTTAAAAATAAAGTTGGCTGGAGCCCATCTTTTTCCCCCCCCCTTTTTTGAAAACCTCTGAAAATCCCCTGAAAGTGGCGTAACAGCCCAAAATTTTCAATTAAAATTTTGCGAAAAAAAAAATAGCCCGTTCTTTTTAAAGAAAATTTCGCGGCAGTGGCTGTGACAGCCAAAAATTCAATTCCAATTGACTAAATATTATTGGGTTCTAAAAACATTTCCCCAAAGGGGAGGGTCCTTCATTAAAAATTGAGGTCAACAAGGGGCCTGGTCCTTTATGGTGCCCAACCATATATTAGTTTTTCCAGGGAAGGGCAAAACCCTTTTTTTGGATTTTTCCCGTTGTAAAGTGATTCCCTAGATATCTAAAAGGCAATACGGATACAGCCCAAAAGTTAGAGTTACCTTTTGTGAATGTTTTGCTAGATATCTAAAAAATAAATAGGGGAAAAACAGTCAAAAGTTAGAGTTACCGTTTTTGATAGTAAAATTGGCTAGATACTGAAATCAATAGGGAATACAGTAAAAAGTTAGATTTTCCGTTGGGGAAAAGGGGATTGCTAAATAAAAGAAATAAATTTACGGAATACAGTCAAAATTTAGATTTTAACCGTTGGTTTATGTTTTGCAGATATCGAAATCAAAAAGGGAATACTAAAAAAAGTTAGAGCTACCGTTTTTTTATTGGGTGATTGCTAGATATCTGAAAAAAATACGGAATCCCGCCCAAAAGTTAGAGAATTTTTTGACGTATTCCGTATTAAATTTCACTGTATTTTCAATAGGGATACAGTCAAAATTTTGGAGAATTTGGGGGCCCGGTTTTCCCGTATTGTTTTCCACTGTTTTTTTCAATAGGGGAATACAGTAAAAAAGGTCTCTAACTTTTGACTGTACCCGATTGAGGTTCAGATATCAAAAGTTAATTTCCCCCGTTGGGGAAGTGATTTGCTTTGATACCCTGAAATCGTAAGGAATACAGTCAAAATTTTAGATTTGGGCCCGTTGGTTTAGTGTTTGCTAAAAATCAAAATCAATAACGGAAATACAGCCCAAAAGTTGAGTTCCCGTTGTGAAGTTTTGGCTAATTTTCTGAAATAAATTACAATCCCGTCAAAATTTTAAAGGGTTTCCCTTTGGGATAGTGATTGCTAAAATCTGAAATAAATACGGGAATACAATCAAAATTTTGATATAGAAAAAATGGGGGCTTTTCCCCGGGTGGCAACAGGGAAAAAAATTTGTTTTAGGTTTTTTCACAAACCCAAAAATAAAAGTCTATAAAAATTTGGCCCAGTTTTTTTTTTTTTTTTTTTTAAAAAAAAGAATAGAAAACCGGGTTTTCTAATGCATTTCCAAATTTTGGATATAAAAGAAAAATTTTTCCCAAGGGTCCGATTTACCTCTTAAAAGGGAAAAAAGTTTTTTTAATTTCCCTTTAAAATTTATTTTTAAATTGACGGTCAAGTCCAATAAAAATTGGGTTACATAGAAACAATTTTACTTAAGAACAAATAAGAAAAACACAATAAAAAAAAATTTAAAAAGGGAGGCCCAATAAAAAAACAAAAGTTAAAAACTTGGGGAATCAATTGACACAAAAGGGTTGTACAAATAAAAAGTTAAAAATTTGCTGAGGGATTAAGAGAAAAACCAAAAATTTAAGAAAACAAACCCTTTTTTTGGCTAGAGTTCCCCTTTTTTAAATCCGGGGTTTTACTGTAATTTAAAACAAGATATAAATGGACAAAATTTAGGGAAAAAAATAAAAATAATTATTTAAAAATTTGGAAAAAAATAGAAGCAAAACTTTACAAAAAATGGAAAAGAATAGAAAAAAATATCGAAACATATGTCTTAACTAAAAAAGGGGCGGGGTTTAAATTGCCTGGGGCAATCTTCTCCCCCCAAACCCTTTTTTCTTTGCGGTGAAGACCGTTTCACCCTCCAATATTATAAGACTTTATAATTTGGTCCATAAAAAGTCTTAACAAAAAAAGGGGGGGGTTTTTCCCCTAAGGAAACCCTTTCTTCCCCCCAACCCCTTGTTTTAATCGCAACCCCAAACTCTCACCTGTAAAATTTTTTGGGCGGCACCTCGCCGCCCCCATGGGGTTTTTCCCCCCCCCCGGGCCGCCAAAACTTGACACGGCCCCCAGCACGTTTAGCCCACTGGGGCCCCAGCGGACCCGCCGGGGGCTGGGGTGGCGTACAGGAGGGGGCCAGTGCTCCCCCCGGGGAGAAGGAGGAAAACATTTTCCGACGTCCTTCGTCGAACCCCGCTGGGCCCAATGTCGTTTGCGATCGCACCACAGCTCGGCGCGATCCAGGCGTTGATCTCGGGGAAAACCTGGATAGAATAGAATAGAATTCCCCTTGGGTTTAAACCTGCCGAGGAAAGACGAAAAGTCCCCTTTTTTTACTCCAGAAAAAAAACCCAGGGTCTTAATAATTTTAAATGGGAAATAAATTTTTTTACAAAATTTAATATATAAAAAAAAACCATGTTTCCTTTTTTTAAAAAAACCCTAAAAAAAAGAAAAAATGAAAAAAAAAAAAATAATAAAAAATGAAAAATAAAAACCAATGACTAATTTTTTAAAAGGTTATTTTTTATTTGGGGGTGTTAATCACCTCTCGGATATCACAACTACTAAAATTTTCCGTTTTAAACTAAAATCACGCTGAAACCCCGGGCCCTTAAACCCCAACCCGACCCCCAAAAAGTTCCCAACCCCGCACCCTTATCGATCAAGCTACTGAGGTCGGTTAGAATTACCAATAGAATAGAATAATTTTTATTGTAAATAAAGCCCGGGGGCATTTTAAAAAAGTAAATATTTTTAAAATTAATCTAATACTAAGGGAATAAAACAAAATTTAAAATTAAAAATTTTTATAACATTGAAAAAAAAGGGCCCATTTTGACAAGTTTTAAATCAAATAAAACTAACCAAATGTGAAGAAGGGAAACCAAAAATTTAAATTTGGGGAACCCGGGCCCCCAAGTAATAATAAAAAATAATAAAACACTTTTTTATTAAAAGGTTTAACCCGAAATACGTTTCCCCCCAGCGAATGGGGGGTAAAACCTTCGTCCTAATTTTGATTTGATTTTTTTTTGTTTTTAAATTGGATGATGACAATACATTGAAAATACATTTTGACAATAGGTACGAAAAGATTAACTTAAATAAAATGGGAATAACCCAACATTTTAAACCCTCACAAAACATTCCAAAACTACCCCAACCACACAAAGAAAATTTCAGTAAATTTTTTTTTTTTGTGGGATGTTAATCGGGCAAATAAAATCAAATAAATCATTGGGTTAGGAAGAGCAATCCACCCGAAAAAAAAAAATGTCCAAAAAAACCCAAACCCCTCTTGGGGTTTGAAAAAAACGTCGACCCTGTTTTTGAGGGGAATAAATAGGGGTATAAAAAGGGAGAAGAATTTAAAAGGTAACAGGCGGGGTTTAAATTTTCTCAAAGCTTTTCTACTCCCCAAACCCTTCCAAGATTTTTAATTTAACCGAACACAGTGGGGGAAGGGGAAGCGCCCTCACTAGTGAGTTTGGGTTTTTTCCCAACTACTTTCCCAAAACTGAGAGAAAAAGAAACCGAAAAATTAAAAATGAAAGGAAGGAACCTTGGGAAAAAAACCCAACAGCCCCCCATTCTGGGAAAGATCTAAAGAACAAAATTGCACCACCAAAACTTGGAGACTTGAGGGGGGGGAATTTACGAAAAAAAAACAGAGGTCTAAAAAACCATGAGGGCCCCCCAAAAAAGGGTGTAGGGAAAACAAGCAAAGAGAGAGAGAAGAAGAGGAGAGAAGGAACATTTTTACCCCGCCCAAAAGTCCCCAAACAAAATTTTTTGGGGTTTTTTTTTTTTCCCTAAAAACCGTAAAAACCCTTGCAACATTTTTTTGCCTATCTCTCCCCGGGCCTTCCCCCTTTTCTCTCATCTTTTTTTTGGTATGCCATAAACCCGGGGCCCGGGCCCGGGAAAATTTTGGGGGGGCCCTGGGGCATGAAACCCCCCACTAAAATGGAATTCAGGTCACTTTTTCCGATCGAAAATTTTTTCCCTTTTTTGGGTTTACCATGCCAATCATAATACAATGAAATAAATTTATTCAAAAAATGTTGATAATTTTCATTGTGTACTCCATGGGACTTAAAAAAATCATCTCTTTTTTCTTTATCGTCGGGGGGTGGGCAGTTCCGCGCCCCCTTGCACCGGGCCCCCGCCGGTTATATCTTCTTTTTTTCTTTTTAAGAATAAAGGAAATTTTTTCCAGGTACAACCGTAGGTACTTTTTTAAACCCAAATTATTAATGAAACATTTAATAAACCCCCCAAAGGGTAAGACTAACTTAGAAAAAAATTTGGGCCAAGACCACCTGAAAACCCCATGTCTTTTCTTGCAGTCTCCTCTCACTTTCCCATCAGGCTGGGTGTTATCATGTAATTACATTTTAAATTAACTTCCGCGTAAAACCGCAAAATAAAACGGGAAAAAAGTTTTCAACTTTTTTTCCAGTAGGAGAAAGGAGAAAAAATTTAATTTAAAAAATTGAAGAAAACGGGAAAGAAGAGAGAGAAAAGAGAGAGAAGAGAGAGAAGAGAGGGAAAAAGACAAGAAAAAGAGAGATATAGATTAAAGAGAGAAGAGAAAAGTGGGGATCTTGTATTTAAACCCCCCAATCAAAAAGTAATTTTAAAAGATTTAATAAGCCCCGGTTTTTTTGAAATTGAATTTTTAAACCAAAAGTGAATTGAACTAGTGGGTAGTTAGGCAGCACAAATTTTTGGGGCCTTTCCCATGAACCCCTTTCCCCATTTAAGTAAAAAAACGCCGGGGACCAAATACACATAGAGGGAACCTTAACCTATCTCGAATTGAAAAAAAAATTTGGGTGCGCCCAAAATTTTTGGAAACACTAAATGGCCCCTCTTTCAACAAATCCCGGCCTTTTGTTTGGTTAAATTTTTATTTTAAAATTTTTTTTTTACCTCATGCATTTGGCGGAAATCTAAACCCCTTTTAATTTTTCCCACGAAAAGATACCAAATCTTTTTTACTACATATTTGATTTAAAAAAAACCCCTCCCAAATTAAATGGACCAAAATTCCTCGTGATTGTTTCCATTAAACCCAAACTTGAAAAAAAAATTCCCAAGCCCTCCCCCTGTACAATAGACTCACACCTCCCCCTGTACAATAGACTCCCCCCGACTAAACCTGACAAAGACTAAACGACTCACCTGAAAAATAGACTACCCAACCCCCACCTGTAAAATAGACCACGACTCACCTCTCCCTAAAAACCCCTCACGACCCCCCTGTAAAACAAAGCATGGGGGAAAGGAAGTCAAGGTAAAGCCCTCCCCCTGAAACAGGGGAAACCTAGACCCACTTGTAGAAAAAAATTTCACAAATTTCACCTGTACAAAGACTCACGACTCACCTTTTACAATAGATTTCCACGACTAAACCCTTTTACAATAGACCACGACCCACCTTACAAAAACGTCCATTGTGGAAAAAAGTAAAAGGCGAGGGGTTCATACCAGGATCTTTGCTGCCCTTGGATCCACTCCACCGGTAGCCCAAAACTACTGTCGGGAGGGGTCATTGCCCCCTGAAATATCTGAAGGAGGTTTTTGCTTGGGCAGGAACCCCTCCCGATAAAGGAAAAATTTGATGGGGCGGATTTAAACACTTCAAACCAACTTGCTCCTAAAACCCAAGGAATAATAATAAAAATATCGCCTTTTTTAAACCTACCCATTAAGACTATTTGGGGTTTCCCATTTTTACCAGCAGAAAAACCCAAAAACCCATTATTTAAGGGGTTAAAAAAAACCCCATATGGGGGAAATCCATGTAAATGCCCCCGGGGCGGGGTTTTTCGAACGCCCCCTCGGGTTTTACCCAGGGAAAAGACAGGAATAAAGATTTCCCTTGAAATTAATTTTTTGCAGAACTTTTTTGAAAAACTTTCTCGATATTACAAGGGTTTTGGGGAACTTTTTCAGAAGGGGCCCCTTTTTTTTGACACTTCTTTTTTTTTTTTTTTTTTTTTTTTTAAGGGGGTTTTAAAAAACGTCGTTTTCAACTGCCAGGGGCCAATCCAGGCCCGGGGGTTTTAAACACCCCCCCATTTCGCGGAAAACCCAAACAAACCTGCTACTCACATAAAACCTCACCCAGCCTAAAGGGGGGGCCGGGGAAAAAAGGCCAGCGTCACAAAGAATTAAAATTTTTGAAGGGTCACCCATCCCAATTTTTAAAACCTCGTTTAAAATGTGCTTAACTTCCCGGTTTCTAAAAGGGAACCGGGGGAAATTCAACATGCCACCGACGCGGGCCGAAAAAGTTTTAAAAAACCCAAAACAAAAATTATTTTTTAATCTATTATTATTTATTATTTAACTTTTCATTTTAAAAAACCACCCAAAAACAAAATTTGGTATCTTTTCTTGATTTAATCCCTGTTTCCCTCCCCTAAATAAAGACAAGTTGGTTTACCACTTATTTTGTTTTAAAGGGGGCCGAGCATTTTTGATGTAGTGAATCAAAACCCCTTTTGGGTTAAAAAAGCGAAAAATTTGGCCCCCCCTCTCCTTTTTTATGTGGCTTTCCCTTTTGGGAGTTCCTCCGAGGGGGGGTTTTGTTTAAAGGAAAAATTTGGGGTTTTCAAAAAAAGTTTTCCGGGCCCAAAAATCCCATGCGGGGTACCCCGGGGGTTAAAAATTTTTGGGTCCCAAAATTTTCTTCTTTTAAAAATTTTTTTGACGATATAAAAAGGATGTTATATCCGGAAACTATAAAAACCCTTCGCAGATGATCGAACCCTTTAGTCGAGTAATTGATGAGCCTAAACCAATTCTCTATTTCTTCCCAATCTAAAATTAAACTCAAAAAGAAAAATGGGGGCCCGACAATGGAATGCTGTGTAACCCCAAAAAAAACATTTGTTTTTTCCCCAAATAGCGGGAAACACAACACTTACTATCACAATTATGTAAAATAAACAGCATTCCAAATTTAAAAGGACTCTTTAAACCCTGGGGACTTGGGTGTTAATTGATAATAAATTACAATTTGAAAACATCCCCATCCAAAGATAAATTATAAGGGTAAAACGCCCCATCCCCACTTTTTTTACGGGGTCCAAAAAATTTTTTGAAAAACCTTCAATTTTAAACGTTTTATTTAGTGAAATTGGTTTTCCGGAAAAAAATTTGGAAAATTTTTTTCTGAAGTCCTGGGGGGGCCCAAAGGGCCCCCTCTCAAAGTAATCTTTTTTGGAACAAGTTAAAAAAAAACTTTCCCCAGAAAAATTACTACCCGTGCTTTAGGTTCCCCCAAGCTCTTAAAATACTCCCTCACTAACTAAAAAAGTTACAACCTTTTAAAATGTCCCCGCAAAATATACAAAGAATCTCTTTATTTTACAAAATTTTAAATTTCCTTATCTTTGGATAGTAACCCTTTCCCTACCCCCTTTTAAATTTTTTTAAAAAATACCCAGAAAAAAGTTCAAAGAAATTTTTCCCCTACCTTTTAAATGTTTCCGGGCAAAAAAACTGAACCAATGAATAAATTGATGTCTTTTTGAAAACACTTACCCAGATATTGAATTTTCCTCAGCCTCTTTTCTATTTTAAATTTTAAAAAATTTCAGGAAAAACCCTTTTTCAAAAAAATTTTAATTTAATAGGGTACTTACATGTATCAAACCGGGCTTTTATAAGTTTATTATGTTTTTTTTTGAAACTGTAATTTGTTTTCTCCCCCTTTTTACCCCCTAGTAAATTTGATTTCTTTGTACTTTAAAATTTAAATTTTTTTTCTCTTAAAACTTATTTATTTTTTTTTGTATTTTTTAACATACACAAAATCCCCAGGGTTTTTAGCAGATTGAAAAATAATTATAAATTGTTTTAAAACTTTTTAATACATGATATCTTAGTGTTTTAAAATTTGTTTCCCCGGGTTGCTTAAAACTTTTTTTAAATTTACACTTTAAACAAATATACGAAATTTTAAAAATTAAAATTTTCCAAAAAAAAAAAAAAATTAAATTAAAAGGGAAATTTTAAAAATTACAAAAAATAACGATAAAAATTTAAAAAAAAAAACCCAAAATTTAGAACAATAAAAAAACAAAAAAAAAACAACATCGTAGATACAAATTGGAAAATAATACAGATATTTTTTCCCACAAAAAGGGGGGGCCTTTTTGGGCCAAAGCAACTTTTCCCAAATAATCTAAAAATAAACTTTTTTTTTTTTTTTTTTTTTTTTTTTTAATGGGGTTTTAAAAACTTTCCGCTTTAAACTGCATGGGGTCTTATCACGACGGGGGTTTTTAAACCCTCCATTCGCGGGAAACCCTCAAAAACCCTTTCTCCCTCACTTTGGGCCCTCCCCCCCCCCAGCCTGAGGGGGGCCCGGGAAAAGCCAGGGGCACGAAATTTAAAATTTTTGAATGGTCACCCACCCAAAACCCTTTTAAACCTGGGCTGGTTTTCCCGGCTTAACTTGGGGGTTTTTCTGAAGGGAACCGGTTTTAATTCAACATGCCCCCGACCCCCGAGGGTTTGGCCAAAAAAATGAAACATTTAGATTATTTTTTAAGCTCTAGTAAATTTGGGAGTCCCTTTAAACCCCCCCCAAAAGAAAAGATATTTCAATAATAAAGTTAATTTACCTAGTAAATAAAGGGCAATGTTTTTTATTTCTAAACAAAAACCACTATTAATTATTTTCCCCACAACAATTAACCCAACCTTTATACCCTTTATTCCAGCCTTTTGCCTGAAAACTCAAGGGGGGAAAAAGTCCAAGGCCCTTTGCCCCCCCTTTACTTTTGGGTTTCCCTCTCCGCCCCGGTAGTTCAACGGGCATTTTCAAAAACGGCTCCCTTTTTGTACCCGAAGTACGTGTAAATGTAGACCCAAATATCCCGGTTTGGGCAGGAGCGGAACAGGGGGGTTGAAAAAGGAACCCCGCCAAAGTTTTTTTTCTTTAAAAAAAAATAGAGAAAAATTTTTTTTGGTTGTTGTCCTCCGGGTCCCCCCTTGGCCCCCCCTTTTAGGAAAACCCTGGAGAAAGGGTTTTTAACCCCCCCTCCTCCCTCCCCCGGGGATTTTGGCCTGTTTTTTTTCCCCGGTTCCATTAAAATGGACCCCCCTTCCCGGGCGCCCCCTTGCCCTGGGGGAAACCCGGGGTTCCGTAAATTTTGTTTTGGGCCCCCCAAGTCACGCCCCTAAACAACCCAATAAATCAAATTTTTTATTGTGATAATATTATACTTTTGTACGTTTTTAAAACCCATTTTTTTTTTTTTTTTTTTTTTCCTTTTTTTGGGTTTTTTTTTTTAAATTAAAATTAAATTTTAAAAAGCCCCAAAAAGAATTTTGGTAAAAAAATAAAGAAGAAAGTAAAAGGGAGAAGAGAAGAAGAGATTTGGCAAAAAAAAAAGGGGAAAGGGAAAAATTTAAAAAAAAAGGTTAAAAAGAGGGAAAAAGAGTAAAAGGGGACCAAACTTTAAATTTACCCCCCTTTTGATCCATTTTAAACCCCAAAAATTTTCCCCTATTTTGTGGGGGGAGCAATACCCAATTTAAGTCAAATTTTAAAAAATTTGGCCCTTTAAAGTGATTTTTTTTTTTTCTTGTTTTTAATAATATCGGGCAAGTTTAAATTAATAATGGAAAATTTTTAATAATAATACTTTTTAAATAAAAAATCAAGTTTAAACATAATAAACATTTAAACTCGCCACGGGAGAAAAAAAGAGGGGAGCCCCCGGGAGAAAAAAAAGGATGGAAAACCCGGGGTCCATCAAAAATTTGGCCCCCCCCAAACACAAATAAAACCAAACAACTTCAGGAGACTTGATCTTGGGACCCCGCTCCTGAATTTAAAGGGAAACACCAGAAATTATAAAAATGATCCGCTCCGGGTGTAAAAACCCCTTTTGAAAGGTAAATTAAACCTTCCCAAGGGGAGAGAAAGTGGAAAAATAAAAAAATTTTTTACTTCAAAAGCTTTTTGTGCCCAATCCCACAAGAATTTTTCCCGGGAGAAATTCCCTTTAAAGAAAATCAAAAAAGCAAAAAGGGTGTTTGGCCCCGGGCCCGCACCTAGCAAAAAAACCCCCAAGAAAACCTGAAAACCCCAAGGAAAAAATTTAAATAATAAAATAAAAAGGTTTAACAATACCTCAGCGGCAGGAACTCGTACCCCGCCGTCAAAAGGCTGAAGGGGCGAATTTCCTCCGTGATTTTCCAGGGCGCATTACGGTGAAAGTTGAGCAACAGGGACGATTTTTCCTTAGGGAGGACACAAAGGACGGAAAAGGAGTTTGGGGACCGCAGAGGCAGACGCGACGGATGAGGAAGCGGCCCGTACGGGAGTTTCGTAGAGGGGAAAATTTCGGAAAACCTAAAGGAACCGAAAAAGGAAGTCAAATAGAACCCTAAAAATTTAATCGCCTTTTTTAATATTTGCCCGTTTAAGACTATTAAAGTCCCATTATTCCAGCAGAAAAGCCAAAGAAAATTTAAAAAAATGTGGTAAAAACCCAAAAATGGGAGGATAACTTTGCCCAGGGTCCCCGGCGGGGTTTTCCCAAACCCCACACCTCTTGCTTTTTTTGGGTTTCCCAAAGATGCCGCCTTTCAACCACGGGAGCTACCGGGACAGACACTGAGTTTACCGGGCAGACAGTCCCTTTTTTTTTTTTCCCTTTTCCAAAAGGGATTTTTTCTTTATTAAACAAATATTTTTCCCCACTTCTTTCAATAAAATTTAATTATAACAAAAAAAATTTTAATTTAACAAAAAATTTAAAAATTAGGGCCAATTTTAAGAAGTACCCATAATGCAAACATGCCCTTTGGCCATTTTTTATTAAAATTTATAATTTATTAAAAACGGGGCCCTTTTAGTTAAAAGGAATTTATTGAAAAATTTGGTCGAAATATGTAGTTACATGAAAAGTCGAAATAGTGGGTTTACTTTAAAGAGAACAAATGGGTAGGAAAAATTAAATAGTGATATGGGTAGGTACATAAATAGCCCGAAATAGTAGGTTCAAAATAGACAAATAGTGGGGTACATAAATAGTCAAAAATTATAGGTCCTAAAAACAAAATTTGGTAGGTCCCTAAATAGACGAGATAGAAGGTCCCATAAAAAAGTCGATATAGTAGGTCCCATAAATAGACGAAAAAAAGTGGGTTACTTTAAATAGTTAAATAGAAAGGTACATGGAAACATAAATTTAAGAACGAAAAAAGTGGGTTAAAAAATTTAATTGAAATAGTAGGTACACTAAATATTTTCGAAATAGGGGGAAACAAAAAATATCAAAATAATAATCCCAAAATAGTGGGAAAAGAAAGGTACAAAATATGTCGAAATAGTGGGTACATAAATAGACGAAGAAGTAGGTCCCAAAAATAGTCGAAAAGTATTTACTAAAAAAGAGGGAAAAAGTAGGTACAAAAATTAAAACGGAATAGTAGGAAAAAAAAAGGGGCCCCAAAATATAGGGTACATAAATAGTGGGAAAGGGGGTACACAAAAAGAATTTCCTTTAAATTGTCCTGGAATCGAAAATAGCCCCGGTGGTTAAGGGCCGGTGCTCTATGAATCCGAGATGGGCGGGTTTTTCAAAACCCCCAGGGGGGGGAAACCGGGACAAGTTTTCCCCCTCCCCTTTTTTGGGGTTTTTAGGCACGTAATAAAAACGCCCTTGGGGTTTTTCCCTCCCTGGAAAATGGGACTTAATAGTCCAAAATCGGGGCAGCAAAAATTAATTAATTAATTTATATTGTTTTTTATTGTAAATAGGAGTTTGCCCCAAATACCCCATCGCTTTGGGGGCAATTATAAAATTTATTACTATATTTTTTTTAAAATTTAGCCTTTAGAAACGTATGGCTCCTTCTGCAAAGAAATAAAGGATTTGGGTTGAAACCAGGGGATCTTTTCCCGGGCCCTGGAGGGGGTGGTGAAAATTTGCAGAAAGCATCATTTGGAATAGCCCAAATTTTTAAATTTCCTTTGGTAAAATTTAGTACATTTTTTAAAGAAAATTTGGGAAATTTGGGGTCACTTTTAAAAATTTAAACCTATCATTAAGATTTATTTCAACATTTTTTAAGTCCGTCTTTTTTAGTGAGGGAAAATACTGTTTGAACTTTTGGGGACACCCTCATCATAGGGGGGCCCTTTCACGGGGAACAAGGGAAACCAAAAAGGGGGAGGAATGACTCAGCAACTTCTACCCACGGCTTTACAAGGGGGCCCAAAATAATTGAAAAGGGCCCCCCCCAAAACCCCCAATTGGTCTACCCCCCCTGTTTATAGTCCCCCAGCCAGACTGCTAGTCTATTTCCCTTTTTTAAAGCCCCCCCCCCCCCCCCCCAGCACGCTAAGTCTACTCCCTTTTTTATATCCCCCCAGCCAGACTCCCAGTCTACACCTGTTTATAGTCCCCCACTAGAAAGGCGGGGCCCTTTCCCTTTTAAAAAAGGCCCCACCACTAGACCTGCGGTCAAACTGCCTGTTTACAGCCCCCCCAGCCAGTTTCAAAAAAAACAAAATTCGAATTAAAAAATTTTTATTTTTGGGGTAAGGGGGAAAAAAGCCCTTCGATTAATTATAGACCTCCCCCTTTAAATGACTGGAATTAAAAAAAACAAAAAAAAAAAAAATTCCCCCGTTTCGGTTCTCTTTTAGAACACATTTTGGATTTTGACCGTCCCGACACTTGTCGTTCTGCCCAACCTCCCCTTGGGAAAAGGGGAAACCCCACGCTCATCCCCCATGGGGGGCGCCGAAGGGGGGAGACGAAACGCCCAAGTTTCCCGCTCCCGCCGGGGCCCCATAGGGGGAAAAAAGCTCCGGCGGGACCCGAGTTCCCCTTTCAGGGGAGAGGCCTGGGCATGGGAGACAAAATAAAATTTGGGTTGTTTTTTTTTATTTTTTTAAAAAAATATTATTTTTTTTAGTTTTTTTTACAATGACATCATAAGAATTTTTTTTTCCTTTTATATTTCTTTGTGTTTTTTACTGATATATTTTTTTGTTCAACCTAAAAAAGTTTAAAAAAAAAAAAAAAAATAAATTTTTTAAACCGACCCTTTCTTAAAAGGAAAAATGCTGGTGGGGTTTGGTGTGAAGTTAATTTAAAAAGAAAAAACCCTTAAAGAAATAGGGTTAGGGGCACGGCCAAAACGGAGACCCTAGCCCCACAGACCCTAGGGGTACCCCCCCGGGAACCAGGTAGAATAATCTAACCAGTTAATGAAATGGGGAAAAAGCAACCTCTTCGGAGCCCCCAAAAAACATCGGTACCCTCCGGGGAAGGGAAACCTAGGTTTTAATTAGGGTCTATATTTTAGGGTCCCGTTTGGACCCTATTTAAAGGGGCGGCGTTTTAAACGTATTTTTTGGGGGAAGGCAAAAAAACCCCACTGTGGGACAGTTTCAAAATTTTGGGTATTAAAAGGGCAAAAGTAACTTTTTATTAAAAAACTTATTAAACTTTTTCCCAATTCCCCCCAATTTTATTTGAAATCCAAAATTTGCCCGGTGTGCCCCCCTGAAAACAAAGATAAAATTCTTTTTTCTTTTTTTTTTACTGTCACCTGTATTTTAAAATCATGATGAAAATACCTTGACCGACTTTTTCTGATCCCAAAAAAAGTCATTTGGGTTTTTTAATTTAGGCAAAAAACACGGGGGGGAAATTGACTTCCTCCGGAATTTTAAAAAAAAAAAAAAATTAAAATAATTTTTTACATTTTTTTCTATATATCTTTATGTTCTTTTCCCTTGTTATTAAATTTTTTTGTTTAAATTTTTTTGTAAAAGGGAAAAAAGTGTAAATAAATACCCTTAGCGTAGCGCTTTTTAAAACTCCAAACCCTCCCGCTAGACCCCAAACAAAACGATTTGACCCCCTGAAACTGTTTGAACGATCGCCCCGAAACCCGGTATCGAGAGTTCCCAATCTTTTGACGAAACCCTAACCCGGGGCAGAAAATTAGCGGGGAAGAATTGGGGGCCGAGTTTCCACGCTCAGATTTTTAAAAGTTTAGTTTTATTTGAGCTGGAACGATGAACTCCCTGAAAAGTTCAGGGAGAAAATGAATTCCCCGTCCGATTTTCCCCCAGGCTGGGCACATAGCTTCGGGAAAACCCCAATTCCTCGCGATTACCAGAAGTCCTTTTCCCAAAAAAATGGGGCCGTTGCCCCCCGGGAACAGAGAGAGGGGAAATTTGTTTTTCGTTTTTTTCCCCGAACAATAAATCAAGACCTATGGGGGAAAAGGACAATAAAATTTTAAATTTTAATAGAACATGGTTTTCCCTAAATTTGGGAAAATTGATATTAAAAAGAAAAAATTTCCAGGGCCCAAATTTTTCCTCCCTATAAGGGGAAAATAAAATCACCAAAAGGGCCCATTTTAAACAGGATTAATTTTTTTTTGGGAACCTTTTTTTCACAACTTGTAAATTGTGCTCTTAAAATTTTTAAACCCTAATTAATAGAACGAAACAATTTTGATGAAAAGAAAACACTTGCCTTAAATTTTTGTTTTATTTTCTTAATTATTTATTTTTCAGATGGGCCAAATTTTGCCAATTACCCGGCAATTCCCCTCAGTTCAACCCGTATGGATACCCAAATAAAAAGGCCTTTTAAACATTCATCTTTAAAAAAAAAAATCAACACGATAACGGGCCCATATTTGGGGTTTAAAAATTCACAGGGGAGCAGTTTTTTTCGGCCCAAAGGAAAAAAACTGACCTTTTGATTGTATTGAAGGCTGGCAAGGGTTGAGTGTTTTCACCAAAAAGGGTTTAAAAAGGGCTATCAAAGGATACAATATGACATGTAAACCTAAAAAAACATAAAAGGAAGGAGGTTTAAATTTAATCTCCCCCGTCTTTGCATATTTAAAGGTTATTCCGTGTTTTCGTTTCATGAGGTACTGCCCGGGAAAATTTTTTGCGCCACAAAAAACCTTTGCATATCCAAAGGGAAAAAGATCAATATTTTTCCCCCTTTCCTTTTGGGGTTTTTCAGTCAGGAAAAAATTTTATTTAACTATAACATAAGACATGGGATTTAAACCCGCCCCAAGAAAAGGACATACCAGGGGTTTTTTGGCCCAACCAATTTTTTCCCCCACAGATTTATAAAGGGGTTTTTTACTGTTATAGCCCCCCCAAAAACTGTTTTGGGATATTTGCCAACCAAAAAGGGATAAAATTTACATTCCACTATAAAGTGCCCTTGGTTCAAGTGGTTTAACCGCTTTGTCTGATAATCTAGGTACGTAGGGATCCGTTTTTTTTTTGGAAAACCCCAAACCCCGTGCATGAAAATTTTTTTCCCCCATTAAATTTTGGGGTTTGTGACCGCCCAATAATGAGACACTAAGGGTTAGGTTTGGGAGAAAATGCTTTGACATCTAACCTCGGGCCCGGGGAAGGCCTTCCAAAAAAGAGTATTAAATTTTAAAATTTTTGAAAGAAACAAACCTGGGTTTTTCCAAAAATTTTCACACCAAAGGACATTTGGGGGTTTTTAAAGGAAAAAACATCTGGGCAGGAAGGTTTTTAAAAGTTTTTTTTTTTAAAGGAAAATAGAAAAAATTTAAAATAAAAAAGACCCATAAAAATTATTATGGAACCCCCCAAATAGAAAAAAAACCCCCCCCCCAAAAAAAAAAAAAACTTAAAAAAAAAGGGCCATAAAAAAAAAAGAAAAAAAAACCAAAAAAGATTTTAAAACCCCAATAAAGGAAACCCTAATTTTGACCATACTTTTCCCAAAAACTTTTGGGCCCTAAAAGGTAAAAAAATGAATAATTTTTACTATGGAACCATAGTTTCCCCCTTAAAAATTTGTTTCCCGATTCAAATACCGAAATTTTGATTTAAAAATTAAATTTTTTAAAACCAAATTTAAAAAATTAACTTTAATTATTCCCAAAAAAAGAAATACATAAAAATTTTTTCATCCCAAATCGAATCATTGTGACCCTTTTAAGTTTCAAGTCCCAAACCCAAATTTAAAAACCCCGCCCAAACCGAGACTTGAAACCCCCGACGCAAGGTTTCAAGTTCGCCCTCGCCTTAACGATCAAACTAAGGCCCTTTCTAGAACTTCCCTACCCAAAAAACCAAAAAAGAACCCCTTTTTGAGCCCCCGCGGGCCAAATAATTTATTGTCTGTGGTTCACGGGTTTGGAGAAACCCCCAATTTAAGGGTAATGTTTTTGAAAGGTAAGAATCCCCCGCGGGGCCCCCTAAGTCCTGTGTCCCCGGGGGTTCCAAAGGTTTGGGGGGACCCCGATCTAGGGTAATGGTTTTAATGGTGAATTTCCCGGGGGGTTTTTTCATGCAAAAAGGGGCTAAAAAAGGGTTTTATGGAATAACCCTGTTTGGCCCAAATTTATTTTTCCCTTTGGGGCCTGGGGTAAACGAAATAAAAAAATGTTTATGATCCCCCTAAAATCTCCAAACTAAGCTATGGTGTTTTTTAGCCACCCGTTCACTCTCTCTTTTTCCCCAAAATCTCCCCTCTTTATCTTTTTCTCTCCATCCCTCCCTTTCTCCCCTCCCCGCCTCCTCTCTCTCCCCCCTCTCTTTTCTCCTCTCTCCTCAATGTCCCCTCCTCTCTTCCCCCTTTTGTTTTCTCGAGCTCTTTTTCACTCTCTTTATTCATCTATCTTTCCCTTTTCCATTTTCTCCAAAAAATTTTTTCTCTCCCTTTCCCCCCCTCTTATTTTTCTCGCTCTCTTTCTCACTATTTTTCCCTCCCCTCTCTTTTCTCTCTCCCTCCCTCCCCTCCCTCCTTTTCCCCACCTCTCTATTTTTTCTATCTTTTCCCCTTTCTCTCTCCCCTTTTATTATCCCCCTCCCCCCTCCCCTTTTCATTCCCCTCCTCTGCTCCTCATAAGTTAAAGATCGGGTTTTTTTAATTAAACTACTAGCCGTTTGCCCGGGGCTTTGCAACGGACCCAAATTTCAAATTTACTAAGGCAAAGGCCGGGGACTGCTGGACCCCAATGCCTTTTTTGAACCCCCTTTTTTAAATTTTTTTCTGGACAAAGCGAAAGGTTTTTTGGGGGGGGCAAAATTTTAAGGACATTTTTTTGCTTCTCTTTCCGTTTTGGGGGTAAAACCCAAATTTCCCGGGCAAACAAACCCTAAGGGAGGTTTGTCCCCTTTTTCTGTTTTTATATATTTCTAGCCGTTTGCCCGTGGGTTTGCAACGGGACTAAATTTCAAATTTCTAAAGGGAGGCCCCCACCAGCTGGGGCAAACCAAAAGCCTTTTTTGGGAAAATTTTTATAAAATTTTTCTGGACAAAGCGATAAAGGGTTTTTTTGGGGGGGCAATTCCCGAGACATTTTTCGCTATCCTTAACCCTTTTTTGGGCTAACAACCAACTCCGGGCAAACAAACAAACATAAGTAAAGGGTAAAGGAAAGGGGGGGTAGGTTAAACCCACCTACCCCCTCCTTTTTTCTGTTTTTTTTATAAAAAAGAGAAAGAGATACTCTCCCTTTTAATTATTTTAAAATTTAAACCTTTAAAAATTTTTTTAATTTTAAATTTAAAATTGTTATAAAATAAAAAATTTAAAAAAATTCAAAAAATCTCTCTATTTTTTCTCTATCCTTTTTTTCCCCCCTCTCCTTTTTCCCCTCCATTCCTCCTTTTTCTCACTCACTCTTTTTTAAATTTTCTCCTCATCTTTCCCTTTCGCCCCCCCATACCTTTTCCCTTTTCCCCACCACTCTCTCCCATTTTTTCTCTCTCTCTTTCCCCCCCCATTTTCCCCCTTCTCCCCCACTCACTCTTTTTTTAATTTTCCCCTCTCTCTTTTTTTCCTTTTCCCCCCATTTTTAAAAAAAAAACCTATCTCCTTTTCTCACTCTCTCTCTCCCATTTTTTTCCCTTCCCGCGGGGGCCCGACTATGGGAACCAACGTGTTTTTCGCAAGGCCGGGGGGGGTTTTTTTTTTTTATTCCCCACAGAGAAAACATTTTCTCCCCCTGTACTTGGGGTATTTGGGTTTTTTCCCCATATCTCGCGGGGGAAAAACCCCAGTAGTTACCCATTGAGTAAACAACTAATGATGGCCCTTAGTAAAAACATATTATTTTTTTTTTGTTTTTTATAAAAAAATAAAATTAATTTTTATCGAATTCTAATAGTTAAGGAGGCTTTTTTTTTAATTAAAAAAAAAATTTTTAAATTCAATAATTTTTTTTTAATTATTCATGAAAATTAAACGAAAAACTATGCCTGTTCCAAATACTTTTGGCAAAAACCCCGTAGAAATTTTTAAAATCCGCCAAAAAATGAAAATTTTGCCTTAAAACTTCATAAAAGAAAAATTTCCCAAATTTCCCCTATGGGGAGGCCGTTAAACAGATAAAAATCCGTTCCGGGACTTTTCCCCGAAAAAAAAAATTTTTTTTTACCCACTTTTTACAAACCCGACCCAAAAACATGTTTTTTTTTTCTCTTTAAGCCCCCCCCCCAATTTAATCTAAACCGAACCCCCAACCAAAAAAAGAAAAACCCAAAAAAAAATAATTTAACCCCCAAAAACCCAAAAATTTTTTATTTTTTCAAAAATTCCTTTGTTTACAAACAAACTTTATTAAAAAGATTTAAAAAAAAAATCGCAAGAGAGTTGGGGAAAAGAGCACAAAAAATTTTCTGGGAACACCATTTATTTTCCCCCCCCGGGGACCCCCCGAAAATAGAAAAGGGGGACCCTATTTTTCAAAGGGGGCACGAAAAAAGCCTGGAAACACCGGGCCCCTTTAAAAAAATTTGTTTAGTATACAATTTTTTGGGGTTTTAAAGTCCCCCTTTCACTACTCCCGTGAAGGGGACCCCAGTGGGAAAAAAAAACTTATAACCCCGGGTTTTTCCCACCAAAGTTGGACACCCCCCAAAAAACCCGGCCCCTTAAAGGTTTTTTTGGGAAAAAACAAAATCCCCAAAGGGGACAAAACCTTAATTATGCGGGTTTTAGCCATGAAATTTTTTTTTTATACAGGGTGGTTTTAAGAAATCAGAAATTGAGTTTTTAAAATTTCCCCATTTTTAAAAGGGGTCGACCTGAATTTTTTTTGATAAATTTTTCCTTTTAAATGGCCTAAGTACCCCTTTTAAACAACAATTTTTTAAAATACAGGGTTTGGTTTTTTTTCCCACCAATTTTTTTTTCTAAATCCCAAAAAACTTTTAAATTTCGGTTTTTTAATTTTTTCGATAACAAGAATAAAAAAATGTTTTTTGTAATGGAAAACACCCAGTTTTAATTGGGAACAAATTTTTTTTTAAAAAAAGGGGGGGTTTTTAAAATGAAAATAATGATTGATTTTTTTTTTTAAAAACCCAGGGGTTTTTTTTAAAATTTTTTATTTGGGAAATTTTAATTTCCGCCCAATTTTAAAACATTTTTTGTTATCATATCGAAAAACCAAAAATAAAATTTTTGTTTCAAAAGGGGGCGACATAAATTTTTTTTTTAAAAATCCTGTATATTGCACCCCAAAGGGGACGAAAAATTTAAAAAGGGAAAAAACCAAAGGCAAGAAAATCTTCATTTTTTAATTAAATTTTAAAAAAATTTTGGTTTTTTAAAAAAAAAAAATTGTCCTGTTTTTTACCTACAAAAATAAGCATAACAAATTCCTAAATTTTTATTTTTACCTACAAAATTTTCCTTTTTTTCCCTTTTCATTAACGGAACACAGTGAGGAGTGAAGCGACCCTTTAATGTTGCTTTGGGTTTTTCTGTGGTGGAGGGGGGCAGAGCCCCAAATATCCTAGTCCTGGGGGTTCAAAACAGGACCCACCCCCACGTCCTTTTTCAGCCCTTAAGAAATTTGGGAAAAACCCTGGGTTTTCCCCTTTAACAGACCCCATTTTAAATTTGGGCCCGTGATCCGGTGCTGGGGGTCCTTTTTGGAAAAACCCCCCTGCCCGGTTATTGAACCAAAACTTAAATGGGGTTTTTCTAACCTTTTTCCAAAATAACCCTTTTTGGTAAAATTTTTTTCTCTGGTTTTGGGCTCCTTGTTCGCAAAAACAAATTTTTTGGGCCATCGTAGCAGATCTTCTACTAGACCACACTGAGGCAGGAAAAATGACCTCAATGGACCCCGCCAAAATTTTTCTTTTCTTCCCTTTTGAAAGAAATAGCCCCCGTATATAACCCCAACATTTTTTGTTTTGTTAAAAAATTTTCTTGGGAACATTTTAAAAAAAAAAAAAACAGAAAAAAAAAAAATTTTTTGTTTTCCCGGTCTGCGTTACGAAACAAGCAAAGATTTTTTTCCCCACCCGCCTAATTTTCTTCAGAGCAGCTTTAGCCGTTGGGCCCTGGGTACGACAGTAAGGGCCCCCCCAACCCAAATCATAAATTTTTTTAGTTTTTGGGGCATAGTTCTTTTTGAATTTCCCCTTTCCCCCGGGCAAAGATTTTTTTGTTTCCCCAAAAGGAATTTCGTCAGATGCAAACAAAAATAAACAAAATTTCTCTTACCAATTGAACTAATGGGTCACTACTTTTCTTATCTTTTATGCTTTGGGGTTTTTTGTTACCCAAATATCAAAACAGAAACACAAACTGATCCAAAATTCAAACTTTAAAGTTTAATTTTTTTAATTAAAAATTTAGTACAAATATTTCCTTCTAATGTCAAATGAAAATTTACAGGTGAAAACTTTTGTAACAGAACTTATGGCACAACTACGGAATTTGGAGTTCATTAGGAAAATTTGGTGATCATGAAAACCAAGGGGGCCGCACTGATAAAAAAAAAGAAAAAGGGTAAAAAAAAGGGCTGGGTTTATATTTTTTAAATTAAAACCCATCAAGTGAAATTTTGAATGAAAAAGGGGTCAATGCCTCCCGCTTGATTGGGAACCCTTTATGAAAAGCAATATTAATCTAAAGAGGTTTACAGTTCACAGAACCAATAGTTTTAATTTTTTAAGTCAAACCCCTATTCTCCCTCCTTTCTCCGGTGGGATATTTTTTTAATTATTTTCTGTAAAGAATGTTCTCCAGAAATTGTTGGCATATGGCACAAAAATTCTTTCCCCAATTGCTATTTTTCTAAACTCGTTGAACTTTCTTTGAGAAATTGATTTTTCTCAAAAAAAAGTCCTTTACCTTTTTGAGGCAAAAAAAGCTCCCTTTCAACCCGGGCCCGGGGGAGGGTTTGTCAAAACCAGACATTAGAAATTTAAAAGGGTTTTACCAAAGATTTCCTTATTTTCCCCCCAAGCCCGCCCAAAATTTCTGTGTGTGTCTTTTTTCCCTGTTCGGTCTTGGGACAGATAATTTTAGTTCAGCCACTTTAAGGGGTTTTGTTTGGCTTTGGGGAAAAAAAAAAGCTTGTAGGATGCAAGCAGGGTTCTCAAATTCATCAGAAGGAAAAAACTTTCCCCATAACTGGCCCCAAAATTTGAGAGTCAATAGGGAAATAAAATTTTTAATTTACAATGGCCCCCCAAAATCTGTTTTTAAAATCAGAACATAGAGTAACAATGATTTCAAAAAATAGAGCTCTGTATTTTTCCTTCAGTTTAGTCCCCTTGGTTTGCCTCTCTTTTTGAAGGCAGATAATCCAAAGTTTTTATGGGTTGGAAAACGAACTTTCGAACATTGAGTCTTTTTTTTTTGGTTTTTTTCCCTTTTTTCTTTCTTTTTAAAGTAGAGGGGAAAATTTTTTTTTGGAAAAAAAAAAATTATTTTTTTTGGCTGCAGTAAGATATATCTAAAAACCTTACCCTTTTTAAATATTTTATACAAAAGTTTTCTTTTAAAGAAAATTTCCCATTGAAAAACCACCCGACAAAAAAGGGGAACCCCAAAATTAAAAAATAGATGAAGAAATCCCCTAGGCCATTTCTTTTGGGTGTACCTCAGAATCCCGGGGAATCCACAAAGATTTGGGGGAAAAAATTTTTTTAAGGGGTTCCCCAGTCTTTTCTTTACAACATTATAAGCTTGGAAATTGAAAGGAAACCCAAAGAGTCTCCCCAAACAGTAAGGGACAACACAATCCCAGAAAGGGATTGAGTATTTGTGTTTTTTTTTGATAAATTTTGGAAAAAAGAAGGGATAACCTTCCCAAAATTAGCAAAAAAAATTCGCAAGCTTTTTTATATGTTTCAAGCATTGCGAAGAACAAAATGAACATTTACCCCAAAAATGGGCAAAATTGGGCTTGGGACAAACTTGCTTCACCTTTTGGGTGTTTGGCCCCTTTAAGTTTTCCAGCCCCTCACACGGCCCCATCAAAAGCAAATTTAGCTACAAGTTTTTGGGTTTTTTAATCAAAGGACTGTAAAACCCAGAAAACCAATAAAACAAATAACCTTTAGCCCGAATTTAAACGCGCCTTTCATCAAAAAAACCAAGAAACCCTTTCCCTTTAACTTGCCCCTTTTCCAATTTTACAAACCCCTACTATTTTTGAGGGTTGTGCTTTCCCGGGCGGTGGGCATTTGTCCACCCTTTTGTAGGGAAAAAAAAAAAGGGTTCCCCTAAAATTTTTTTACTGATGTGAACATCTAAATGATTCCCAAAAAAAAACTTTAAAAAATTTCATTTTTGGGGTGGTTTTTTTTAATCACAAGGAAAAAAATACCCCCTTTTAAATTTTTTTTCAATTGAAACTTTTTTACCTCCGGGTTCTTTTTAAACCAAAATTTTTTCTGAAAAATTTTTTCCTTTGAAATTTTTCCCCGGTTTAAGACTCTTTGCTTTTCCCTCATGGGGCCCCCCGAAAACAAAATTTTTGTTTTCCCCCAAAAAGCCCAAAGCAGTTTTTTAAAATTTCGTTTGGGAATACTCTCTGTTAACAGTAAACATTTGGGTTATTTCAAGGGCATTCTTTCTTCATTGACAAAAAATCCCAAACTCTCCCTTGGGGGTCGACATTTTTTTTGGGAAAGGGTTTTTGCTCCATAGAGGGATGAAAAGTGTTCCCGAGGTCCCCAGGTTTCCTTAACAGAGCTCGGCCCCGTGAAAAAGAAAAAACAGCCCAAAAAAAAACCCCTGGGCCCACGGAAAAACACTTGTAAAAAAAATATAGCCCCAAAGGGCCCGCCAAAAAAATTTTCACACTAGAGCTGGTACAACCCGCCATTTTCTTTTTCTCCAAAAACCCTTCGGCCCTTTAACTGTATGGCTTTTGGGGGAGGCATTTGGGGGTCTTCTTTTTTAAAAAGGGTTTGTTTTAACAAATCGGGGGCAAATTGGACGTTTCCCAATCCATAATGTCTTCTTTAAACCTCATTGCTTCTTTAATCTGAATGGGGGTTTCCTTTTAAAAAGATTTTTAACCCACAAACTTTTTGTGGGAATTTTTATCATTGTTTTTTTGAAAAAAATTTTGTTTTTAACTTCTTTAAACTTAATAAAATGTAAATAAAAGTTAACTAAAAGTTGGTAAAAAAGGGGGAAAAAGGGAAAAAAAAAATGTTTAAAAAAATCAGTAATAGGTAGGTACAAATAATTTTAAAAAGGGGGTACCTGGGATAAATTTTGTTTTTTTCTGACAAATTATAGAAGTACATAGCTAAATTCATACTCAACTTATTAAGAAAACACAAAGGTTTAACAGGAAAAAATAATGTTTTTGTCCCCGTAAACAAAACTGGGAAATAACTTTATTAAAAATAATTTTCACCAAATTTAAAAATTAAAAATTGTAGTAAATAGTTTCAAATGCCCGGGGTTCTTCATTTTTGGCCCCAAAAAAAAATACAACCCCCTTTAAACCCCCAAAAACAAGGGTTTCCGCCCCGAAAAAAGCTTACTTTTTTCAAATTCAGGGATTGGGGAAAAAATAAAAAAAACAAAATTGTGGCGGTTAAATTAAAAAAAAAAAAACCCCATTAAGGAAATTGAAGGGGTTTTTTGGGTTTTTTTATCTTTTGTCAAATAATTTTAAAAATAATCCTTTTCTCTATAGAAATTTAAACCCCGAATTATTTATTATTCAACAGGTTTTTAAAAAAACAAAAACCATAAACATTTTTTAAAGAAAAAATTCCTGAAAATTTTAATTTTTAATTCTCATTAAACAACTCCCCTTTTTCTCTTTTTACCTTTTTACAGTCCTTCCCTTTCCCCGCTATTTTTTTTTTTTTTTTATATTTTTTTCATCTGTTTTAAATTGTCGATGAGGGGGCGATGAAGTAAAGGAAAGTCGCTTGGGGGATTAATGGTTTTTGGGGATCCCCGGGATGGGCACTTGGGGCTATTTTTGTGCATAAATTTTAAAAAACGTTTCCCAAATCCCAATTTTGGGTTTCAAAAGAAATTCGAACGGGCCCCAAAAAATTTTTTTGCTTTAAACCTTGGAAACGCAGTCCCCTATAAAGATTTTAAAACGAATGTCAAGGAACCCCCAAAGGGCGGGCCCTAATCTAGCCCTTTTGATCAATTTTAAACTATTTGGCCCTGAAAAGGGGCCCTAGACATTGGGTTTGGCGCTCCATAAAATCCTCCCCACCACCGTGATTTTTTTGGGATCCCAAAACCTATTCTCCGACAAACCCAACCCGGGAATTATTATTATATAATTAATACCTTTTTTTAAAATATTTTTTTGGGTTTTAATTATAAATAATTACGGGGCGCCCCTAAAATTTTTTAAAATTCCTTGTTTTCAAATAATATTGAATGTTAAAAGAATGGCGGCATGCCGGTTTTTAAACCGACAATTGAAGGAACAAGATTAAACAACGAAATTTCAACCCCAACCCCTTTTTTGGGGTTTCCCTTCCAAAGTCGGGGTAGGGGCGGGGTGCCGGTTTGGTTTTTTTAAAAAGGGTTATTTTTGCCTTTTAAATTTCAGGCAATTCGTAAATTTCAAAAAAATAATAAAACAAAAAAATTTTGGGGCGCGTGTAAGTTTATAAAAATTAAAAAAATTGATTTTAAAAATTTAAAAATCATAAAAATAGAAAAACAAATGACTTTTTGCTAGTAATGGGATTATATTTTCTCTGCGAGAAAAAAAAATCTTAGTTTAAAAAAAATCTTGTGGGCTGAGGTAATGCAATTTATTAACCCCCCTCTTTGGGTAAAAAACAGCAATAAGAGAAAAAAATTTTGCCGTCCCCCCGTAGAAATTTCGATAAAAAAAAAATTTTAAGAAAGTTTTGGGGGGCTTTCGGGTACATTAGCTTTCCTTTTTTTTTATGCTTTCTGTTTTAAAATGTTTTGAATTTTTAAATTTTTGGCGCTTTTACTTTTTTTTCTAAACCCTTTTGGGGTATATCACAAAAAATACCCCAAATTTCCGTTTCGCGAGAGCCCAAAAAATCTACTGGGCTATCTTGAAGAATCCTTTGGAACTTTAAAATTTTTCGAAAAACCCCGGGGGTTTTATTTTTTGTAAGTGAAAAACCCATAAAACAATACCCGACCCGTTTTAGTTTTGTATTTTGGGAAAAAAATCCCATCAAAAAATTTTAAAAAGGTGCGCCACAAGTTTTGTTTACACTCCCAAAGATAAAGAGAACAATGTTTCCAAGTTTATTTCATAGCAAAATTTCCCACAAACTCTAAGAGCTATACCCTTTTAAAAAAAAAAATCCCTCAAATCATGAAAGACGAATTTTATTTTTTTTTAAAAAATAATAAACCCCCACCCCCCTAAAAAAAGAAAATTTCCCCTTGGGGAAATTTTTTTTAAAAAAAACGTCTAATTTCATGATTTTTTTTTTAAAGCTGTTCCATAGCAGGACCTTAACCTTTTAACCCCCCCCAGGGGCAGGGGCCCCCCATGCACCCATAGAAAGCCCGCTAAAAACCCATATAAAAAATTCACAAAAACAAGGCCCCTTTAAGGGGCCATTTCATTCCCCCCCATGCATTGTTTTTGTTTTTTTCATCAGGGTCGAGTTTTTTTTCGGGAAAAAAAACGAAAACCCCAACCCCAGTAAATTTTTTTCTTCCAATTTTCGACCCGTATACAGGGTGTTTGTAGACGACCCCAAACTTTTGACTTTGTAAAAAGAACAATAGATCCCCCAAATTTTCGATATGGGACTAAAAAAGGGTAAATAATTAAAGGGATAAAAACACTTGGCTAAAATAAGGTAAAGGATCCTGGGGAAATACAAAAAGACAATGGCCCAGGGCAGCCCCCCAGTTGATTTCCATCTGGATTTTAAGGGGGAAATTTTCCGGGTTTTTTAAAGTCAACTGGACCTCCAACCCTCCCACAGCTGGATTTTTCAATCAGGATTAAATCAGGTTTTACCACCCAAACCCGGATATTTCCAACAAAAATCCTCCCAGACTCATCACCTTTGGGAAATCAGCTGGAAAAAATAACGAAATCTCTCCAGCTAGGAAAAAAACTAGAATTTAGGAACGATTTGACCAAATCAGCTGGAAATGTTTTCCCAAAATTTTTCCAGTTTTTCATAAAAAGCGTCCTTTTTGAAGAAAGCCAAACTTTTTATCTTTTTTTAATTTCAGAATCATTGTGAATTTGGGTGATTTTAAATTGTTTTAAAAAAATTAAATTTCTTTTTAAAAATTAGGTATTTCATTTAGTTTTGAAAAATTTTTTAAATCCCAAAAAATCCTTTTAATTAGTTTTTGATCTTTTTTTAACAACTACTTTGGGAAATGTTTAGATTTAAAAATTTGTCCTTTAAAGGACGGGGTTTTTATCAACAAAATTGTTGAAGGAAATTAGGGGGGGGGGGGGGGGGGGGGGGGGGGAATTGGGGGGGGGGGGATATTTTTTTGACAAATTGGGGGAATTGGTTTTTAAAATTAAATTTAAAAAAATTCTCTTAAATAAAATAGGTAATTTTTAAATTTTTTTTGAAAAATTTTTAAATAAAAAATTAATTTTTAAAATTAGTTTTGAACACCTTTTTTTATAACTAAGAAAAAGGTTTACTTTGTCATTTCTGAAAAATCCAAATTTGCTTTCGAGATGTTTTCCCCAAAAAAAAGTTTCCCAAAATTTGTTTTAAAAACGTGACAAGGGAAAGGAAAAAGGGAAAAGGGGCAAGAACATTTAAAACTGGGGTCCCTTTTCACTGACCTTAACCATCCCCTTTTCTAGAGACATCCACTTGGACCCTAAAGGGAAAATTCCCTGCACTCTCGTTTCCCCGGAACCCCCATGGGGTTAAACCTTCAGGGTTTACTTTTGGGAAAAACCCTAAACCCGCTACCCCCTTTTAAACTCACCTAACCTAGCCAAGCCAAAGCAGGGCCATGAATGCAAGTCTCATGTGGGGAAGGGGAAACAGAAATTTTTTTAAAGCCAAGATCTCTTTACCAAAAGGGTTGGGGAAAAAAAAACTTTTCTTTTCAAGCAAAAAAAAAACAGCTGAAGCAAGTCTCGATATGAAATTTTTCACCTGTGGTTTTTATTTAAATTTTACAATACTTTATAAAAATAAATATTCATTATAAAATGAATATTTTTTACGGGGTAGGGGGTTCTGGCCCACTAAAAAAATCATGTTTTTCTTTGGACATGCTTCCCCAATTTCTTTTTATTTAAAATTAATTGGCCCAAATTTTTCCCCGTGCCTGTTCAAAATAAAAAATAAAAATTTTATTTTGCCCCTTCCCCTAAACCCCCTTTTTTACTATGGGAAGGGCCCCTTAAAAATTTGGTTAATTTTATATCTATTTAAAAAAAAATGTTCCCCCACAAAATTGGTTTTTTTTAAAATTTTTAACCTTTTTTAACAATTTAATTTTGTTTTAATTTAAGTATAAACAATGTTTTTTTTGGGAAAAAATTCCAAAGCAAACAAACCCAGCAATTCTAATTTTGGGCCCCAGCAAATATAAAATTGGGCATGGGAAAGGGTTACAAATTTCAACAATAAAAAATTCACTAATCCATTTTCAAAAACCCCCCTTAGACATTTGGGGTTTCCCCCTTTTTCAAATTTTATGAAAAATGGTGATTCCATGCCCCATTTTTCATTTTTTTGCTGACTATTTAGGTTTTATTTCTTTTTTATTTTTGGTTTTTCTAAAAGAAAAATATTTTAATTTACCCTAGTATTATTATTTTATTGATGATTTAAAGTAAAAATTTAAGACATATTTTATAATTGGATATTCCCTTTTTTTATTTTCATACTAGCTAAAACCTGGCATTTTGTCCCCCCATTAAGGGTTTTTTTTTCAGGGCCGGTTTTTCCCCCAAAAAAAAATAATAATAACACTTTTTAAATGGAAGGTAACCAAGGTAAGGTTTAAAAAGGTTTAAAGCTCCCAAAACTTTTTTTTACCAAACCAAAAAACCCCAGAGCCTTATTAAAATGTGGGCACAAAAACCCTAATGAGGAAAAAATTTGAAACAACGGAACCCTAACCCCTAGGTTGATTTTTCCCACAGCCCCATTAACCACTTGATTCCCCGGGCACCCTTTAAAAAAATTTTAAATTTGATATTTTTAAATTTTTTATAATTTCTTTTTAGACATTTTAAGGGTGGCCCAGGGGGGGGGAACCTCATGAGAGTAACCGTTTGGGATTGTAAAACCCCAATAGGGCACAGTCAGCCCCGACTCGCATAACTTTGGGAGTTTTTTAATTTTAAAGTGTAGAGATTATACCTACTTAGAAATACTTGTGATACAAAGGTTTCCCAAAGGGCTTGTGACAAAGGTGGGAAATTTGAAAAGTGCATTTTACCCTTTTGGGACATTTTTTTTTTAAAAATAAAAACTCTTATTGGGAAAAATATAAAAATGTTAAAGAGTCTTATTTTTGAATTTGGTTTTTTTAAAAACGAGTAGTTATTTTCCTTTTTTCTTTCCAAATTTATATATAAAAAAACAAAAAACCCCCAAAATTTTGTGTTGTGTACCGGTTCCCAAAAAAAAAAACCATTTAAAAAAATTTTTACTTTTAAAATTTTTTTACAAAAAAAAAAAATGTCCTTTCAGAGGGTTTTTAATGGGAAAGGCCCCCCAAAATTAAAAGAACCCCGAAATTAAAAATTTTATTTCCTAATATACTTTTTTGGGTTTTAGGGGAAATTTTAATTTCTATTATTTTTATTTTTTTTTTGAAAAAAAAAAATTTATTTTAATGGGATTTTCCCAACCCCACGACCCCCAAAAAACCCAAAACGTACCATTTTATTAATTTTTTTAAAGTATATTAAATTCCCGCAAAGGGAAAATAGGATGTCAACATTTGGTGGAAGGGGTTATATCCCCCATCCACTAAGAGCGCTACAAGTACTGGAAATAAGTGGGCCCCCAAAACCATTGACTTTGGGGAACCCCGACCCCTTTTCCCAGGGTTTAAAAATTTGGTTTTCTTTCCCAGTTGCATTTTCCAGGTGGAGGGTCACGTGGGAAGGTGGAAAACCCCCAGCTGATTTCCAGGGGGGGGCAAGTAGGAAATTTTTCCACCCTAACAGTGGTGGGATACATCCAAATTTACTGTTCGTCCAGGGGGTTTTAAAAAGGCCCGTTTAAATCAAAGCAAAAAACGCCACCCTTTAAACCCCACCCTCATCCCCTCTTTGTCTAACTCTGTCAAAAAAGTGGTCTTTGAAAGAGAAAGAGAAAATACTTTGAAAAGCTGATGGGGCCCTTTTACAAAAAACCCCCGGGTTTGATTTGGGGGTTTTTTTTTTTTTTAATTTTTTGTTTTTCCTCCCTGCAAAATGGGGGATAACGAAACATCCTTTTTTTTCACGTCAAGTTAACCCCAACCCCCCTTTTTTTACCAAAAAAATAAGAAAAAAAAAAAGAAAGTAAAGAAAAGCAAAGAAAAAAAATTTAAATAACCCAGACAGCCCCGGGGTGATTCCCTCTGGATTTTAAAATGGGAAAAATTTTCCCCGGGGGGGTTTTAAAAATCCAGGACCCCCCAGCTTTTCCCCGGCCCCCCCGGGGGTTTTTCCTTTTGGAAAATCAGTTGGCCCCCCCCCCCTGGGGGGAAAATTTCCCCCAACCCCCAAAAACCCTTAAAATCCCCCCCAAAACCCCCGGGATCATGGAAATTTTTAAAGTTTTCTCCAGGGGGATAAATAGGGGAATTTTGGGGGGTTTTACCAATTCCCCCCCGGGGGGGGGGTTTCCCCATTTCTCCATTTTTCAAAAACCGTCCCCTTTTTTGAAAAAACCCCCTCTTTTAAAAATTTTTGGGAATTTTAGAATCCCCCGGGGTTTTTGGTTTTTTTTGGGATTTTAAAAATTTTTTTAAAAATTAATAATTTTTTAAAAATGTAAAATTTTAAAAAAGGGTTTTTAAAATTTTTAAAAAACAATTTAAAAAATTTTAAAAATTTTTTAAAAAAAACAATTTTTAAAAATTTGGTTTTGGGGGTTTTTTTAAAAACCAAAAAAAGGAAATTTTTTTAGATAAAAACCCCCCCCTTTTTTTGAAGGGAAAAATTTTTAAATTTGGGGAAAATTTTTTTTGACAAAATTTTGAATTTTTTTTTAAAAAATTAATTTTAAATTTTTCCTTTTAAAAAATTTGATATTTCAATTTTAAAAATTTAACCATTTTTAAAAAACAAATTTTAAAAATTTTTTTTTTTTTTTAACATCTTTTTTTTTAACTAGGGGAAAAGGGGTTTTCTTTTTTCATTTTTTGGGCCCCCAAAATTTTCTTTTCGAGAAAAATTTTAAAAAATAAATTCTTTAAAAAATTTTTCTAAAAACGTGAAGAAGGAAAAGGAGAGGACAAGAAGCCGTTAAAAAAGGTAAAACCTTTTTTTTTCCCCCCAATAACCCTTCCCCCTTTTTTTGAGACCCTCCAAAATTTGGGGGCCCAAAGAACTTTCTGCCAAAAATGCTGTTCCCCCCACCTTCCCCCGGGGGTTTTAACCCCCCTTTAATTCCCCTTGGAATCATACCAGCTACCCCATTTAAAATCCCCACCCCCCAAGCCAAACAGGACCCCCCAAAAGCTTGTCCCCAATGGGGTTTTTAAAGGGGGAAAAAAATTTTTTTTTGCTCAAGAAAAATTTTACCATAGGGGCTTAAAAAAAAGGTTTTTGGTTCAAGGGAAAAAAAAACAGCTGGGGAAAACATAGGCCCCCATAGTGAAATTTTTCACCTTTTTTGGATTTTTTAAATTTTTTTGTACAATTTCTTTAAAAAAATAAAATTTTATTTTAAAAAAGAAAAATTTTTCCCCCGAAAGGGGTTTTTGCCCCACAAAAAAATGAAAAATTTTCTTTTTGGGGATGGGTTCCCGATTTCTTGATTTTTAAAAAAAATTTTTTGGGCCCAAAATTTTTTTTTTGCACTGTTTTATAATAAAAAATAAATTTTAAATTTTTGTGCTCTCTCTACCCACCTTTTTAAAAAAAGAAAAAGGGCCCCTTTTAAATTTTTTTGGGGTTAAAATTTTTAAATCTAAATTTTAAAAAAAAAAAAAGGGGTTCCCCCAAAAAAAAAGTGGTTTTTTTTAAAAATTTTACTAGTCTTAAAAAGTCAAATTTGTTTTAATTTAAGTATAACAATGTTTTTTGGTAATAATTCTCAAAGCAAACAACCCAGCAATTCTAATTAGCCACAGCAGTATATAAATTGTCATGAAGGATTACAAATACATAATAACATTCACTAATCCATGTTCAACCCCGTTAGACATTGCTTAACTTTTGCAATTTCATGAAAACTGGTGTATTCCATGCCCCATCTTCATTTTCTGCTGGCTATTAGTTTATTTCTTTGTTTTTTTTGGTTTCTCAAAAGAAATATATTTTAATTTACATAGTATTATTATTTTTTTTTTGATTATGTACATGTTATGAGCATATTTTATAATTGGATATCATTATTTTATTTTCTATACTAGCTAAAACCTGGCATTTTGTCACCATTAAGGTTTTTTCTCATGGCCGTGTCCCAATAAAAAATAATAATAACACTTTTAACTGGAAGGTAACCACCAGGTAAGGTTAAAGGTTATGCTCAAAGCATTTTCTACCACCTAACCCTCAGAGTCTTATTATTATGTGGTCACAACCATAATGAGGAAAAAATTGAAACAACGGAACCCTATGCTAGGTTGATTATCTGACTAGCGCATTAACCACTTGATTACCAGTGCACTTGAAAATTGTATTAGATATTTTAATTTTGATAATTTTCTAGTATGTTGAAGGTGGCTTAGGGGGGGGGAACTCTCATGAGAGTACCGTTTGGTATTATAACCCCAAGAGGACATAGTCAGCCAGACATGCATAACTTTGAGTTTTATATATAGAGATTATACCTACTTAGAAATACTTGTGATACATTGGTACAAGGTCTTGTGACATGGTGGAAATTTGATAGTGCATTTTACACTTTTGGGACAATTTTTTTAATAATAAACACTCTTATTGTAAAAATAAATAATGTTAAAGAGTCTTATTTGAATTGTGTTGTTTAAAACAGAGTAGTTATTTTCTTTTTCTTTCCAAATTTATATATGAAAAAAAATATACTAAAAATTGTGTGTGTGTACGTGTTAAAAAAACCTATTTAAAATTTATTACTTTATTTTTATACAAAAAAAATATTCTTCATGAGATTTGAATGTATGGCCTCTAAATTAAATAACTGAAATTGAATTTATGCCTAATATTTTGTTTCTAGTATTTTTATTACTATTATTATTTGAAAAAAAAAAAAAAAAAAAAATGCATATAATGGGATTCGAACCCACAACCTCAAAACCAAGAGCGTAGCATTTGATTATTATGTAGTATAATGTACAGTATAGGTAAATAGGTATGTCAACATTGTGGTAGTGAGTTACTACCCATCCACTAGAGAGCGCTACAAGTAGCTGGAAATAAGTGGAACAAATCCAGTTGACTTTGGGCAACTGACTTCCAGTTAAAAGTTGGGTTACTTTCCAGTTCATTTCCAGTTGATTTCCAGGTGGAGGTCAGGTGGAAGGTGGAAATCTCCAGTTGATTTCCAGGTGGGCAAGTAGACTTTTTCCACCTAACAGTATGGTATACATCCAGTTGACTGTGCTGTCTGGGATATGTAAGAATGAAAAAAGTAAAAATATTATTTTAGAAGAATTAGGTAGTTTAGGTACCCGGTCCCTTCGCGAGAGAAAAAATACTAAAACTCCGGCACTGATTTTGAAATCAGCTGATGTCTCCAGTGTCTTCACCCGACGAGCCGCCACTGGATTGAACAAAAAAATTCAAAACAGAATAAAATAGTCCTATATAAAGGGCGTTATTTCCTGCGGCAATCTCTTCCACCCAACCCTTATAATTGGTAATAACCAATGAAAGAACAACTTATAGGTCATAATAATCGAGGGGATTTTACCTGCCATCGCTGCGACCTCACCCAGTCTGGTTCGGGCCGGGATTAGCCGACATCACAAGGGAAAAAAATTAAATGGTCACCCATGCAACCTCGCTGGATGTTGCTTAACTTCAGTGATTTTGACTTAAGTTAAGCAGGTGTAATTGCTTAATTAGTTAACCTACCTTTCTGATGAAAAGAAAATAGTTGATTATTATAAGTCTAAGGCCCGAATTATGAAACAGGATTTGATAAACTAGTCCCTCACTATCCCTTAACCCTACAGTGCATAATGTTACACGTACGTAACAAGTTACTTTTACAACACTAGCATGAACTGCGATTATTTTTTTTGTGTTGGCTGTGTTCACACACATTGTTGATATGTTTGAGAAGTGAGCTCTGAAGATTTTTTTTTGAAAATATTGTTTACAAATTGTTATCACTCATTCTAGTCGAGATTTCTGTGTGTAGGTACTGCATTCTAATGAAAGTGGAGTTTTCAAATGCCTGTTTTTTTGCCTGTTTAAAATTAATAAGAAAAAACTATTTATTGCGTATTTATTTCTCAAAAAAGTACATTTTCAACAACAAAAAATTCAAGTAGGTACATTATTAAAATTACCTCACAATGCATAGTGTTACACCAGTGTAACACAGATTTTTTTTGGCGAAGAACGGTCTAAAACAGTCGAATTGATTTTTTTCACTATTTTTCCCGTTATGTACGACCTAAAAGCTAACAAATCTCAAAATTTCATCGAAATCAAAAAATTCATGCATTGTAGGGTTAACACACTGTTTCATAATTAATTCGACCCTACATTGAAACAGGCAATTAAAAAAAAAAAAAAAAAAAAAAAAAAAACTAAATAATTTCAGATTTATCTAGATTTTTAATTTACTTTAATCCTTCAATTCTTTTTTTTTCTGACGGGTCGTTCATAATTAGGTATATGTCAAAACCATAATTATGTCAAATATAATAAAAAATATTTTTTTTTTTTGCATTGGTTGGCAAGGCCATTCCATAGCCATTTCATAAAAAATAAAATAAATAGAATAAATCTGACATCCATGCTCGTAGCTATTTCCTCGTTCATAAAAATTTGTCTCTGAATTCAACCAAATATTTCTGTAACAGCGCCTGCCAGAAGAAATAATTCCAACTTACCCCTCCTGTTCCAAGTCACCCAGTTCCTTCCTGTTCCAAGTCCCCCCTCTGTGCCCCCCTGTTCCAAGTTACCCAGGTAAAAACTTACTCAGAGGAAAGAAAGTTTTATCTCTCTCGAACTTCCCATCTAGTTCTTCAAAACAAGATATGAAGGAGTTAATGAGAGAGAGAGAGAGAGAGAGAGAGAGAGAGAGAGAGAGAGAGAGAGAGAGAGAGAGAGAGAGAGAGTGAGAGAGAGAGAGAGAGAGAGATAGAGAAAAAGAGAGAGAGAGAAAGAGAGCTAGAGAGCTAGACAGAGAGAGAGAGACAGAGAGAGCGAGAAAGAGAGAGAGATAAAGAGGGAGAGAGAGAGAGACAGAGGGAGTTAGGGTTAGGGTAAAAGAAAAGTTTTCAAAAGGAAATGAGACCATACCTAAAGAAAGTCATGAGAGATTATCACTTGTTAAAGATACCTAAGGATAGAGGTAGCGCAGCATTACTAAGATCCTCCTTTACTTGAAAAAAAATATTTTACATTATTCTTTATACTCTAATAATGTCACCAATATTCGTTACTCATAAACTCTGCTCATTTTTGAACCCCATACAAAACAGTGAACACCGGAAGTCCAAGTATAGAGCAGAAAAAAAATCTACCCTGCTGGGTATCGAACCCAGGTCACCATGCGTGCAATGCCTAGCGCGCTAACTCACTCTGCCACGTTGACTACACGGAGTCACTTCTACAAAGTTTAATGTTCGCAAACATCAAAGTTCTCGGAATGTACCGCCAACTTTACAGGTATAAGATGTTCGGGTTGTTCAGGTACGAACACAAACGTACAAACCACATGTACGCACATGCGCACATCAACCTGATGATAGTACGCATACAGGGTGGACCAAACGCTCTCGGCACTCACTTGTAGATGTTTGTTAAATCCATACGATCAGCTCAGTGGTTAGACACTCGCTTGCCATGCGGTAGGTTCCGAGTTCAAACCACCGAGCCGAAAAAAATTGTATTCAAAATTTTGGTTGCAGTAGTTTGTAAGGGATACTTTTCGGTGGGCTCGTGTTGACCCAGCACCTAAATCAGTTAATATAAACAGAAAATGGAAAGTATTTAGGTGTCTCACCCATCAGAGAAGAGTTACATCACCCATATTACGGAATGGGCTAGCTATACAAGATAGACCACAAGCGTTTATTGTAGCTGCCGTTCCATGGCTACAAAATAAAAAAGTTTGTGAAAAAAAAAAAAAAAAAAAAAAAAAATCAACAGGGGATCAGACACACCCTGTCAACCCCCTTCTCCCCCCCCCCCCCCTAAGCCCGCGTCTTACTCCTACCAGCCTGAGGTGGGGCCCGTGCAAAAGTTTCGGCGCCGGAAAAGAAACCGCAAAAAGCAGAGCGGGGAAAAAGTTTCCTGCTTGGAGATTTTTCTCTCGACTGAACTTCAGACTGCTGGCGGCTGTTGAGAAACATCTTGGCTCTTTAAAAAGAAAGATGAGTGTTTTTTTTTAAATAATAAAGATGAGTGTTTTTTTTTTTAAAAAATAACAATGAGTGTGTTTAAAAAAAAATATAGATGAGTGTTTAAAAAAATAAAAATGAGTGTTTCACAGCCTTTTTTATTTCGTAGCCATGAAACAGGAGCTACTGTAGACGCTTGTGGTCTGTGTTGTTATCATATTTGTGTAAATCACTTTCGTGATAATAGGTATATCACAACTACTCAAACTCGCTCGCTTTACTAAATCTACGCTCAATCCGGGACTTGAACCACCGACCCCCAGGTTACAAGTCCGCCGCCTTATCGATCAAGCTACTGTTTAAATTTTTACAAATTGTTGAAACTTGTATTTAAAAATAAATACAAAAATTACACAGTTAAATTACAATTAAATTAAAAAAAGAGAGAAAAGAAGGGGTCAAAATATTATTAAAAACAACACCTAGATTTTTTTTACATAGGAACTTATATAAAAATTATATCATATTCGTGATGTCACAACTAGTATTCTACTTCGAGAATACATTAGTAGAATACAAGTGTATAAGACCTAATCAGGCAGTAGAAAATATGGCGATATTATTATATATTTTTTTAAATATATTACTTTTATTGTATAATTCTAAGTCTCTAATTCAGACATCACATTTTCATACATTTAAAATGAGACTACTTCAAAGAGTAAATAAAATATGGAAGTATTTTGAACCCCATTCAGATTAAATCTGGTGGCGGGATACAAGAAAAAAAGAGTTATTTACTATGTTAAGTTAAAGAGTAACAAACAACAAGTAGAAAAGATTATTTTCTATAAAACTCTTGAAAGTAAAGTAAATTAGGAAGAAATCAAGAAGTGGTTCAAGTATTTTTTAAGGGCAGAGTTAAATAGCCACTATTGTAACAAGGCAATATTATAATTAACTCTCAAAGAATTTCATGTCCTATATACTATATGTATAGGATTAGGGTAACAAAGCCACAATTTAAAAGGTAGATTTCCTGTTTCTAACATTTCTAGTATTTTATCATAAAAAAATAATTGTCTTGAGCCGCCATTCGTACAGTAAGCCTAATGCTTTTGCTTTTCCTAATTAAATATCTTGAGCCTAAACTAAACTCACAACACACGTACCTCTCTAGTTTTGATTAAGCCATCTCTCTCACTCTCTAACTTTCTACCTCACAGCATGAAAGCAAAAAGTTAGAGAAAATAAGACATAAGAAATAATGAGAAAATGAGAAAGAAGAATTAATGAGAAAGAAGAAATAACGAGAAAATGAGAAATAAGAAATGATGAAAATGAAGAAATAATGAGAAAATTAGACATAATGAGAAAAAGATAAAGAAGATATAATGAGAAAATAAGAACTAAGAAATGATGAGAATGAAAAAATAATGAATTAGAAATAATGAGAAAAAGAAAAAGAAGAAATAATGAGAAAATGAGAAATAAGAAATGATGAGAATGAAGAAATAATGAGAAAAAGAGAAAGAAGAAATAATGAGAAAATTAGAAATAATGAGAAAAAGAGAAAGAAGAAATAATGAGAAAATGAGAAATAAGAAATGATGAGAATGGAGAAATAATGAGAAATAATGAGAAAAAGAGAAAGAAGAAATAATGAGAAATAAGAAATGATGAGAATGAAGAAATAATGAGAAAAAGAGAAAGAAGAAATGATGAGAAAGAAGAAACAATGAGAAAATGAGGAATGATGAGAAAGAAGAAATAATGAGAAAAAGAGAAAGAAGATATAATGAGGAAATGAGAAAGAAGAATAATAATGAGAAAATGAGAAAGAAGAAATAATGAGAAAATGAGAAATAAAGAGACTGATAAATCTCTGACTAGCGCTAATCACCTGTTTAGTACTGGTGGTGAGTTTATCAATAACGTTTTCATTATCCAAATTTGATGAATAAATTGTAGCATTGATTCAAATTAAGCATTGATTTACTACTCAACAGATGTGTCAAGTAAGATTTGATGAAATTCTGTATGTGAGTGGTAGAATAGCGTTTTTTTTACATTCTAAATTCTACAAAAAAATTCTGTATCGGCAAGTCGTAGGCCTATTTTTTGCACATTTTGTCCAAAACTTGGATTTGCTTAAATATCAGAGCTAAATTACAAATGAAAGAAAAAAGAGAAAAAAAGTAGCACTTTTCGGCATAATTTCTCAAACAGATCATAGATAACGCCACCAGTTGCACAACAGAAACTTACCTGCGAGGTCACGCCCACTCGACCATCGTAGATCTTGAGTCTCGTGTTGCACTCGCCACTCCCCACGGGTATGCTAAGCCCCTCCCCTCCAGGCGTGGCCATCTGACTAAGCCCCTCCCCCGCTGCCGTGGCCAGGTTGCTAAGTCCCGCCCCTTGCTGGCTCTCCCCGGCGTAATACTTGACGAAGCTGAGCCACACTCTTTCGTCACTCCGCCCCTGAAACAAAGGTGCATGTCAGGTTTCATTTCGGAATTACCGGGAGATTATGTCGGGAGAAAAATTTCCCCCCGGTGAATTTAAAGTCCTATGAGATAATTTCGCAGACATTATTTGCTTTAATTTTGTGTTGAATTAGATTAATTCTCTCTCTCTCTCTCTCTTTTCTCTCTCACTCCATCTCTCTTTCTCTTTCTCTCTCTTACTATCTCTCTCTCTTTCTCTCACTCCATCTCTCTCTCCCTCTTACTTGTTTCGACTTGCTTACTGTCTGTACCTACGTAATACTCGCCTACTTTCTGTGTCCATGATGGTTGTGACAAGGTGGAAGGATTAAATAGGGGTATTAACCTCTCTGAACGCCCAGAGGCAATTTCAGGGCTCCTTTCATGTTCTGTGTGTCGTTTGTTGTGTATGTGTACACTACCTTATTTTATATTAAAATTCTATATATTTTGATATAAAATATGGATTAAATTTGTATACTTACGTAATTACAAACCATGAAAATAGCTCAGTGAGTTGAATTATTTTTTGGAAAAAATATGTTTCTTTTTAATTAATCCTTCCACCACCATGACAACTAACTCTGTATCTTTTTTCTTATAAAAACAAATATTTGTATTCTTAATTTGGTTACAATTTGATCTTTTGTAAGGGATACCATCCGGTGAGCTCGTGTAGACCAAGCACCTAATTGGGAAGTATTGTGTCACTCCTCGCCCATCAGAGGGGAGGCATACTACGGGATGGGTAGGCTACAACACAGACCACAAGCGTATAAAGTAGCTAATGTTTCAAGGCTACGAAAAAAAAGGCTGTGAAACACTTCTCTTTAAAAATTAAAAATAAATCCAACTCAATAGATGATTTTTCCTCATATATTCGAGACTTTTACCACATAACAATGGCATTTAAACAACTACAGTAATAAGGGAATTCTTTAGCCCTAATCGAGCAGTATTAACACATTCAGCGCCACGTGTACAGTATAGTGTACACGAGTGTTTTCTACAGTGGAACGCGTGTACACTATACTGTACACCTCACCCTCTCACTTTCAGAAACCGATGCTCTTTATAGTGTACACGCTACTGTGTTTTTTTTTATATGGGGATTCGATTGTCGTGGTCCGTGGAAGTCTTTTGGTTTTTTTGGTCCAGAAAAATATATATCTGGTGACTTTTTATGGCTGTTTGAGTCTAAAGACCTCTTAAGTACAAATCTTAAATAAAAAAAAGTTGGTCCACTGAACCATATTACCAAAAAAACCCTTGACGCTGAATGTGTTAATAAGTGCCTCTCTTACGATATTGTACGAAATAAAAACGGCTGTGAAACACTCATCATTTTTTATATATATTATATAAAAAGTTTGGGCTTAATAGCTTTACTTATAAAACTTTGCCCTTATAAGATTTTCTATTATTATTATTATACATCTCACCTGGAAGTGGTAGAAGCAGGAGGTGTTGGGTGGCAGAGAATGCCGCGGGTTGCTCAGCATGCCCCAACCTGTGTCGAAGCTGGTCAGGTGGAAGTTGCAGGCCAGCTTTCCGTTGGTGCTGGCGCCCCGGGGCACATAGGCGTTGGACTTGAGATCCACGTAGGAGATCTGGGAACATGTCCAGACATTGGTGGTCAAGAGTGGTTAAGTGGTTCACGCACTAGTCTGGTAATCCAGGTAGCGTAGAGATCTGCTGGTTCGAATCCCACCCATTGAATGAATTTTTCCTCATTAATTTGAGTTTGTGACCACATAATGATAAGTCTCTCAGGGTTAGGTGGTAAAAATGCTTTGAGCATTAACCTCGCCTGGTGGTGGTTAAATTCCATTAAAGAGTGTTATTATTATTATCACTATAAGGCGCTAGTCTGGTAATAATAAATTCCATTAGAGAGTGTATAATAATACTCTTTAGTGGAAGGTAATCACCAGGCGAGGTTTATGCTCAAAGTATTTTCCACCACCTAACCCTCAGAGTCTTATTATGATGTGGTCACAAACTCAAATTTATGAGGAAAAAATCGTGCACTGGGTGGGATTCGAACCAACAGATCCCTACGCTGCCTGTATTACCAGACTAGCGCGTTAAGAGGTTATACAGGTAGTAATAATAATATAATATTATCGTCTCATTTATACTGCCCTATGAGGACTTAATGACTACTTCCACATTTAACGGCTGGCCCTTCCAGTAGGAATATGTATGTATGATTTTATTTTTGGTGAAGCACAAGGCCTCTTCACAATTTTTGTGGGTAGCGCAGCATTACTAAGAGCCTCATTCACTTTTCAAATTCTATTAAATAATTTCTTTTTACTCTGGTAATGCCGCCACTGCTCGTAGCTCATACAAGTACCTACTCATTTTTCCTCACGAGGTATGAGTGGACCCCGAACATCCAAGTACAGAACAGAAAAATTCTTGCCCCGGTTGGAATCGAACCCAGGTCACCATGCATGCAATGCCTAGCGCTCTAACTCACTCTGCCACTGTGTCTACTACCAGTAGGAATAATTAATTACCAGTTTTCCCTACGTGTCGGTCAAAATGACTTTCTTATAATATTTTTATCACAACTAATATGATAACTCAAGAAATCCTCTCAGGGGTAAGGACTCTAAGTTTAAAATAAATAAAAAACAATTAAAAAGAGAGAAGAAAAAATAATTAAAAAGAAGTCCTCACCTGGACCTCCAGCTCAAAGCCAGGCAGATAGCTGAGGGGGACAGGATGGAACGGATTGTCGTAGGCACTGGAGTGGAACTCCAGCAACATTTGGGAACCGCTGGTGGTGATGTCTGGAGAGGGAACCATTTTAACAAAAAATTATTACATGATAACAATATTACATATTACTTCCCAGAAATTTCTAATATTAGAAATCAGAAAAATTCAGGTTTCGTAATCGTTGGTGTTGTCTGGAAATGAAACCATTGTAACATGATCTATTACCCAAACAAATGTAGGTTTGGGAACCGCTGCGCTGGTCGTATTATTATTATTATTATTATTTAATTCTTTATTGGTCAACTACATGATACATTCAATAAAATAGAACATGAAAAAAAAAAGAACACAATAGAATATGTAGTGAACCAAGGGGCGAGGTTGAAAAGCTTAGAATTCGTATTGTGTTTGTTTTTGTAAAAAAACAATATCTTTTTTAAAATGATTTTTAAAAATAGACACATAAGATTTGTTATCAAGGAATAATTACCTGGTACGACATCTCCTCCGCACAGCCTGACCAGCACAGGATCCAGGTGTGGTTCCTCCGTCATACACTGTCAGGTAGTCTTGCACCACATAGCACTGATCCCACACTCTGTGGACACAGGATAAGAGAAAGGATAAGAGTATTGTAGAGATAAGAGAAAGGATAAGAGTAATCCCACACTCTGTGGACACAAGATAAGAGAAAGGATAAGAGAATTGTAGAGATAAGAGAAAGGATAAGAGTAATCCCACACTCTGTGGACACAAGATAAGAGAAAGGATAAGAGTATTGTACAGATAAGAGAAAAGATAAGAGTAATCCCACACTCTGTAGACACAAGATAAGAGAAAGGATGAGAGAATTGTAGAGATAAGAGAAAGGATAAGAGTAATCCCAAACTCTGTGGACACAAGACAAGAGAAAGGATAAGAATATTGTAGAGATACGAGATAGGATGAAAGTGATCCCACACTCTGTGGACACAAGATAAGAGAAAGGATAAGAGTATTGTAGAGATAAGAGAAAGGATAAGAGTGATCCCACACTCTGTGGACACAAGATAAGAGAAAGGATAAGGGAATTGTAGAGATAAGACAAAGGATAAGAGTAATCCCACACTCTGTGGACACAAGATAAGAGTATTGTAGAGATAAGAGAAAGGATAAGAGTAATCCCAAACTCTGTGGCCACAAGATAAGAGAAAGGATAAGAGTATTGTAGAGATAAGAGAAAGGATAAGAGTAATCCCACACTCTGTGGACACAAGATAAGAGAAAGGATAAGAGTATTATAGAGATAAGAGAAAGGATAAGAGTAATCCCACACTCTGTGGACACAAGATAAGAGAAAGGATAAGAGTATTGTAGAGATAAGACAAATGATAAGAGTATTGTGGAGAGAAGATACAACATAATAATGTTAAGTCGGGTATTTTACGAAATATATTATTACCTTTCTTTCTCTTTCTCTTTCTTTTTCTGTTCCTGTTTCTCTTTCTTTTTCTGTTTCTCTTTTTCTTTCTCTTTCTTTTTTTCTCATTCTCTTCCTTTCTCTCTTTCTTTTTCTTTCTCTCTTTCTCTCATTCTCTTTTTTTTCTTTCTCTTTCCCTCCCTCCTCCGCCCCCTTTTTTCCGTCATATCTAGAAACAACAATGAACTCTCGAAGCAAGGGTTTTCTCATCCAAGTTTCCGACTGCCTCGGGTGTTGGGGCACGAGTGTACTTTATTTTCCTCATGAGTGAGTGAGGACAAGGAGGGTGAGTAAAACTTTTACCCTCTCAAACCAAGTTATTTTCTTTCTTAACCCTCTTTCCTCTTTCTCTCTCTCTCTTCCATATTTCCCATTTCTCTTCTTTTCATTTTTTTCTCTTCCTCTGCTTTTCTACCTCTTTTTCTCTCTCTCTCTCCCATATCTGTATTTCTCTCTCTTCCTCTATCTGTGTTTCTCTTTCTCCCTCTATCTGTTTCTCCCTCTATTTCTCTCTCTCTCACTATTTCTCTCTTTATATTTTTCATTATCTCACTTTCTCTCCTTCTCTCTCTCTCTGACTCTCTCTCTCGCTCTTTCTGTTCCTCTATCTTTCTACCTCTCTCCCTCTCTCTCTCCCTCTATTTTTGTCTTTACCTCACTCTCTCTCTGACTCTGTATCTCCATTTTTTGATTATCTCACTCTCTCTCCTTCTATCTCTTTCTCTTTTCTTTCTCTCTCTCCCTCTTTCTCCCTAGCTCTTTCTCTCTCTTTCTCTCTTTCTCTCTTTCTCTCTTTCTCTCTTTCTCTCTCTCTCTATCTCTCTTTTTTTTCTTTCTCTCTCTCTCTCTCCCTCTCTATTCCTCTATCTCTCTCAATCTTTTTCATTATCTCACTGTCTCTCTCCCTCTCTACCTCTCTCTATTTTTTCTCTCTCCTCTCTCATACTCCTATTACATTTACCCTGTATATACCTTTTTTCGCTTTTGACGGTACTTCTACATAAATGTTATTCTCTGTCCCTATTCACTTTTCTCTATTATGTTGGAAAAATGAGGTTTATAGCTTCCGGGGTCACTCCTTGCTTTACAGATAAGTTCATAACAACTAGCCGTCTTCTCTACTACGGTGTAAAGTTGAAGTAAATCCAAGGCATGGCCGTAGTAGAGCTTGGTTTTTATTTCTAGGGTCTTCATGTTAATCCTAAATATAAATTAGGATCAAAATAAAGATAAAGAAAGACACAACCGGAGTAGGAACAGTTTTACCTTATCTTTGATTCGATTTTAAAATTTAGCCTTAGATACTTTTGGCCAGTTTTGGCCTAATATTTGGCCTCAAATATGACTTAAAATATGGCCATAATCATACGTCAAATTTCAAGTTACCTTATCATTTTTGTAATAAATCACTTTCGTGATGATACAACTACTCAATCTCAGACTCTTAATTTTTTACCGAGTTTGTGACTTGAACCACCGACCTCCAGGCTACGAGTCCGCCGCCTCATGGATCAAGCTACTGAGGTCGGTTTAGGTGGGAAAGTAGAAACAGAATCAACGGTAAAAAAGACCATGATTAGGGCCTTGGGTCTTGGTTATTTCACCTTAAGGTCGAATTATGAAACAGGATTTGATTGTTGGGCCATACCTTAGTTTATTTTAAGCTCAAGGTTGAATCTGAAACAGGATTAGATTGTTGGGCCATACCTTAGTTGATTTTAAGCTCAAGGTTGAATCATGAAACAGGATTAGTTAATCTGAGTGAACCCCAGTGGCGGCCGTTAGGGAAATGTTTTGGGGGTGCTGCCACATGAATCGGAATAAAATGGGATTTATAGAGTGGCTCTTTCAGTATATAAAGAGTTTGAGTTTGTTTACCATATAAAGAACTTGAGTAAGCAAGAAATCTAGATATACAGGACTTGTGTAAGCAGGAAACTAGATAATTCCATATTTTCCATAATCTCGCATTCCATATTTTCCTGCTCTAAAAAAGGCAGCAAAGAGGAATTCTTGGAATCACCGTCCTCTAGAATTCCTGTTCATCCAAGTTCTACTGTATTTTCATTATTTAGCAAACTATTACGCTATGTTAAGGTAGTTTATGTTACTCTCAGGTGTACTTCAAACCATGAATTTCTCATGTAAAATGTATGGTGAGAGTTTTTAATTAAAAATAATACACCAAGAATGCGTTGAAAATAAAAAATAAATAAAAGGTCACAACAATGGAAGAACAGAGAGAAATGGAGTAGGGATAAATAAATGTGAGAAAGAAAAAGATAGAGAAAAGAAAGAGGAAGAGGTAGAGATAGAAAGAGATGTAGAGAGAAGGAAAGATAGATAGATAGGGAGAGAGATATAGAGAGAAGTAAAGATAGAGAGAGGTAGGGAGAGAGATATAGAGAAAAGGAAAGATAGAGAGAGATAGGGAGAGAGGATTGGGGAGAGCTGTAGAGAGAAGGAAAGATAGAGAGAGAGAAAAGTGAAGGAAAGAAATGGGAGAGAGAAAAAGAATAAGACGAGAGAGATCAATAAAGATAAATAAGAAAAGAGATAGATATCAAGGGAGAGAGAAAGATATGAGAAATAGAGAGAAAGAAAAGAGAGACAGATAAGTAGAAGAGAGAGAGAGAGAGAGAGAATGAGAAGGGAAAGAGAAGAGAAGAGAAAGAGGGACAGCTCTGAGAGAGAAAAAAGAAAGAAGAATAAGACTTAAAGAGAGAAAAAGAGAAAGACAATGAGAGTAAAATTGAAGAGAGAGAGAGAGAGAGAGAGAATGAGAAGGGAAAGAGAAGAGAAGAGAAAGAGGGACAGCTCTGAGAGAGAAAAAAGAAAGAAGAATAAGACTTAAAGAGAGAAAAAGAGAAAGACAATGAGAGTAAAATTGAAGAGAGAGAGAGAGAGAGAGAATGAGAAGGGAAAGAGAAGAGAAGAGAAAGAGGGACAGCACTGAGAGAGAAAAAAGAAAGAAGAATAAGACTTAAAGAGAGAAAAAGAGAAAGACAATGAGAGTAAAATTGAAGAGAGAGAGAGAGAGAGAGATATTGAGAAAGAAAGAAGAAGGAGGAAAGGGAAAAATAGAAAGAGAGGAGAGATATAAATAAAGATAATTAAATAAAGAGAGAGACAGAGT